>LUCM01000116.1:26694-64465 GCA_008360955.1 Fasciolopsis buskii
GTCAGTAGCTAGTATATTGAAGCACATCTCGTAATGAAACTCGAAATCAAGGCAAGCTTGTGTGGAAATCACGGGATCTGGTGGTGTCAACGTGCTTCGGAGATGGAATATGCTGACGACACGGGAAATTCTCACAAACTGTTTCACTTCATTAGAGCTACAGGCAAGAAAGCATTAGGCACGAGAGAAACGATCTGTGAGGCTGACTACTCGACTGTTCATAACCCGAAGCGCCATCATGTACGTTGGACGGGGCACCGTCAGGCACAGTTTGGCTGGCTCTTAGCGTCAGCAGCTTTAGAAACTCTTTCAGCGAGCGTCCGGTGGTCTGTCGTAACAGATGCCCTAACTGAGGCAGAGATCCTCAGGAAATTCGAGCCTCGGGACGCCATAAAGCCCTGGATTGTGATGGCCTTTTCCCAGCTCGGTTTAATGAAGGAGGAACGGAACTGGTCAGAGAACTTCACATTTTATTCTCGAAGGTCTGGTGCTCTGAGATAACCTCCTCCTCGTGGGATGAGTCGATCGTAGTTTCCATCGTCAAAAATAGATTATGTAATGACTGCGCTAACCATAGGGGTATTAGCCTAATCCCAACGGTGTTAAAGCTGCTTTCGTCCGTCATTTTTCACAGGTTGTACAACACACGTGAAGGCTAAACTCTTAAGGAACAGGCTGGGTTTCGCTCTGGTCGTGGACGCGCCTACCAAGCCCTCACCATCCGACACATGTTAGAACACCGTTTTACTTACCAAAAGCCAATGAACATCGTGTTCCTGGACATCCACGCAACCTTTAAATATTCTGAAAGGTCTTTACTATGACACTGTTTGTTGGGAAATGGAGTACCTGAGACGTATATTTCGGTCCTCACCCAGTAGTGCCGTCATACCTCGGATTCGGTTATGGTCAGTTTTTTGCCTTGCTTTGTCGTCTCCCGTGGAGTACTGCAAGCCATCTCCTTTCAACATTTTCGTAAAGGATTTCCTACAGAACGCTTTATCTGGTCTTTTAGACGGTGGAGTTGAACTCCTCCCAAGGAAACAAAGTTTTTGACTTGGAACATGCTGGTGATATCGTCATGCTTTGTGACGATGTACAGGCAATTCAACGTGTGCTGGATGGTTTGGCGATGGAGGTATCTAGGTACGACATGTGCTTTGTACCCCCAAAATGCGTGGTACATCTTCAAGGCTGGCAGAAGGTTGTGCTTGCACTCACCCATTGTAGTGATCGGTTAGAAGTAGTCAATAGCTTCAATTACCTTGGGAGTCCGATCACACGTGGCGGGGGTGCTCAGGAGGAGATCTCGTCACGAACTGCCAAAGCCAGGACGGCTTTCGCAAACCAGGGGCGCTCACGGCACCGTCAATACATGCGACTTTGCGGTTGAGTGACATGGCCTATCCGTGCTGAGGATGCCCCACAACTTTCTGTTTTCGTTTATGTCTGGTGAGAACGTCGGCTGAATAATGAAGAGGTGCTTTTTCGTGCGTTGGGCGCAGACGGTCAACCTCTGACCAAAATAACTGCTCCACATCGCCTTCGGTGGCTTGGACAAGTATCACTTATGCCTGTCCACCGTCTGCCCTTCCGTGCTCTTCTTTCAACACAGGCTTGTGTTCAGCAAGGCTGGAAGAAGCGACACGGCAGTCAGGCCATGACTTGACGTAGATATATGAGAAAGTTAGCTTAGACTTTGGCCTCGATTAGTGCTCCGGGGCTTCTTGGTTGGTGCCTAGTAGATGAGGATTGTTGTTGGTTGGAGAGTCTGAGAGACATGACCCGGAACCGAAGTCAGCGGCGTGATTGCCGTATGGTCTTTCTGTAGGTCTCATTCCCTTTGAAAATAATCAAAAATCAAAAAATCACAAAATACATAAGGTGAAAACAAAAAATCTGTTTGTCATGGCTCATTACTTCACCCCATTTTGTCCCACTCCCGCAGTTCTATTTACCTGATGTTGTGTTGGCACCATGCTTGTTTACAAACCGGTGCACAGCATTATGTATATATATATATGGTATTGATTTGTTCGCTGAGATTGCAAACATTTCATCACCAGCCAAGGCGGTATCGTCAGAGGCGTAGTATTGTGGCCAGCGTCCGGTTGCCATCGTCCGCCTAAATGGGTCACCTAGTTTTTTAGTCGATGTTGATTGGTTGCTCTTGTTTAAATGGTAGAGCAGCGATGCTGTCCATCTGCTTTGTTCGCCTTTGTCTATTGTTGACTTGTTGTGGTCCGAATCCGTGTACGTTTCGATTGGCCGATTGATCCTTTGATCGGATCGATAGGTATACGTGGTCCAGACCGACATTTCTGTTTGTCAGTCTTTCCGAGGAGTGCCAAGCTGCGAGAAGTTCCCTGGAATGTCTTGTTCTACCTTGGGCGACGATCCTCACGTTTTCGAAGTTGAACTCGTGACCTTCCCGGTCTTCGTGAATTGAAATTGGGGAGAGTGGATCATGCATTTTTGTCACCGATTAGTGCTCAAGGATCCGTGTCCCGACTTTATTCCCAATTTGTCCAGTGTACCGTTTTTCGCAGTCTTTGCAGTCGATGTGGTAGACAACTTTATTTCGATTCTTGTCAGCTGTCGGTTTTTTGGTCTTCAATAGAATCTTCCTTAGGATTCTTGTTGGCTTGTGCGCTACTTCAATTTCATGGGGTTTAAGTAACCTTGTCATTTCAGTGATATGTTAGATGTCCGGCGGATGGTCTTCTCCAGTTTCTTCAACACTGCCTCTGCAATAAAGCCAGATATTGGTGAGTCCACTGGGGTTCCTTTCAATTGTTTGTAAAACGTACCCTGGAACTTGACATGTGTTCGAGGTTGTCATCTTAGTGAAATACTCTGGATCCCAGCCAACCCTAGGAAAAGATCAGAGAAACATTGCATTCTGAGGCAACTTCTGCGCAAGACTCCTTCCCTTGCGAACATCAGAAATGATGCGTATCCTCGAGTTCACTTGCTCTGTTAGATGTTCAGAGCTCCATCCCCTGATGCAATATGAACTGAGAGCAAAAGATATGCGAAGTCTTCCGATGTTCGAACAACTTTGTCTTCTTAGTATTAGTAGAATATCATAGGGGAATTTTGTGAGTAACTCAAAGGCTAAGCGTAAAGTCATGGGTCCTAGAGTTCAGTCTTTAGAACGGCCACTGAGTCAGAATAGGTTAAGGTAGTTGTGACACGATCTGTACATGCCCACGGAACACATACTCGTTGCACGCTGTTGTGCGATGTAGATAATGGTAAGGTGATTCGATGTGGACAGTCGATGGCATAGCAAAACAGTACGGAACCTTTACCCACTTGACTGACTCATATGGGTGCAGTAGACTTCCGGATTCGGGTCCACGAAATGGGTGATATGGGTCAGCGCCACAACCGGTAGCATTCTTGCATTCGAAACCGTTTTTCGTCTCTAGTTCCTCAACTTCCTATTTTGCAATTGATCTTTACCATTTCTCGTTCTCTTTTGTGTTTGAGCAAATGGTGCTGTGAGGCGGGAACCAAAACCAGAACACACTAGTACAAGGTTAACGATTGTACAAACTGGAACAAGCTCGGTGATTCGTTCCCCCAAACGTAAAATCGTCAACTAGTTATGCCCGATTATCACCAACAACGATCCCAGTCAGATCTTTGTACATGGTCAGTGATGCAACTAAGTGAACAGGATTATACTAAATATTTCTCACAAATAAAACATGACTCATCAGGACATGACAATCTCGGAATATTTACGACATCATTTGCCCTGTCAGCTGCTGCCAGATTCATATCCTTAAATGACGCACGCAATGAGGTGCGTAAAAGTCTGAGACTTGAGGTGGTTACAAGATTCGGTCAACTTCCCCGCTTGGTGGCCCCCTGCTGGCCGCAGCCCCCTTCCTGAAAATTGATGTACATTGTTGTTTCATTAATAAAGGGAGCAAAAGATAAAAGTTAGTGTGAGCGGTAGGAGATGAGGAAATGTTAGCAAGTGGAAACGACTGGTGCAAAATTTACCGGAAGGTTTGAAGTTACGGTGTAAGTGAGGCGAAGAAATCCTACGGTTCGCTTATTCACGTACCGCGATATCCACTGGTCTTTCGGCGATAACGCTTCGAATAATTGAATGACTTCCGTGAGTAGTGTTTCAATAGATTCTAGAGGTTCTCCGGAGAAGAACTCTGTTATACCACGCCGAGGGTCACCGTTCTTTCTCAAAGGTGGTACAGAAAATCTATACTATTCCCCACATTATTTTGGAATGGTGTCAGAAATATTTGAGTTTGCATTTAAAATATCCGGTTCGGATAGGAGCAAGTCTCTATTTCATAAGACCTGCCAAATGTATGTCCGTTCGCAAGTTGTGGACAAATACACGGGTAGTCAGTGGATCTTACAGAATGAATGTGGAAAATTTACCCGCTGAAGAGGGACTGTCTGCTAAAAGAAAGGTTATCTCGTGGAAACGACAGTTTGGTAAGTATCACATCCAACCTGATATATATGTATATATGTATACATATATATATATATAGCTATCATCAAGTGTGAAATCACAATAAACTAATATACTCCTCCAGTTCCACTTCGCTTTTTCACTCTCACGCAGATGGGGGCGTTGGCTATTCTCTTCGCAGTTAGATCGTTTGATGCAGATTACCAAGGTGTACTATGCTTTATTGCTTCCGTGCCAACGCATCTGTTATTATTTGCCTGTTGTATTGACAAAAGAATAAGCACTAAAATGTTGTTATAAATTAATAACAATGATAAAATTAACAAATTTTGGAGCAACCGTTGACTAATAGAACAGTTCAAATGAGGTCTCTATTCGCACGAGGAATGGCAAACTTGCAAACAATTTTTGTCTTTTTTCTTCGTTCGTTCGATTACTACTTTCGTCTCAGCCTTCATCAGTACAACTGCTGGTAATGATGCTAGGAATACTGTTTCTTGTCGCATTTCAGGAATAAAAGTTATTTTTCGTACTGCTTTGGCCATATTGGATTTATTGCTGGGAGCGCGGCAATCCAGGGAAAAGTTAAACAGCATGGATTCGATCATGAACGCCCTGAGAAGATTGCCATCCGAAATCACAACCGAGGAGATACTCATTCCACGTGTATGTTCTTATTTAGCGTGTAAGCAGTTCGTAGTTTTAGAGTAACCCGGTCGGTTTTTACTATTCTCAGCAAACAGGCCCACAAGGATAATAAAACAATCGAGTGAGGCAAGTAAAAACCAACCACAGATTCTTTAGATAGAGTCAGCTGCGAAATTGTTCTATAGCTGCTAATTGTTTTATGTGGATATTCAGTAAATATACTACAAACATTATTATTAGTTGATATCTACCTTAAGGAAACTTTCACAGACATCCTGATATCACAAGTTGGACGGTCATGATAAACCGACTGATATCTGAAAGTGATACTCAACTAGCTCGGAAGGGGTTTGAAAGCTGCCAACTTGACAAGCAAACTGCACCAATTTGAAGTGTTCTAAATGACTATCGGAATAAATTGCCTTGGGAAATGTATCTTTAATGTGATTTGTCGAGACTTCAAAATCTTATCCATTGACACTTGGACAGAGTTAATTTTCAGTCACAGAATACAATTTAGGGGATGCAAGGAAAGGACAGTACTTGATGAAATTCATCCTGAGAAAAATTACCACGGAAGTCTTCCTCTCATATCTGTGCTGATTTATGGTGCAGAGTAAAATCTATTCCTAGTTCAATGTAACAGAATACAGTAACACCACTACGCTATTTCACGTTGGATGCGCTGAAATCTAAAGCCCTCTGTTATCAGAAAATCGGTTGGCATCTGTAGGCCGCTGTCTTCTAATCTAGAGTCAACAGTCGAGGTCTTATTTTAGTATGAATGCTTCCCAAGTTCGAGAATTGTCTTGCTACCGCTGACCGTTCCTATGATGACCACTATTTTATCCAACTCGGAATAAGTTCAGCTGCACGATAACGAAACTGTCTCTCTGTTAGTCTGATTCAAGTTGCCCATCCAAAGATTTAAAGGGGCAAGAAAGTCAAAATGGCTTGTCAACAGATTGTATTGAGTATTATGGCGACTACAGTCTTCGTCCTAAGATGACACAAGAGCAACGCGTCTAAAAACCGTTGAGACTAGGGAAAGTCATCGCATTTGCGGATTTGTTTACTGATCTTGTCCCCTCGGAATCATGGTGAAAGAGGGAAATGTCGGGTCTAGAATTCTGCTCTACCTGACCGATTGTCCCCGTCTTCCATAGCTCCTATGTGAGTTTCCTGCTACCCAGATGCCCGAGCACAAGTGGGGAAATAATAATTGCAAATATTGGCAAATTTCGCGATGTTTTGGTTAATTTGTACCAACTCGGATTTGGTTTGTTTTCTTAAGTTGTTAAAATCAAAGTAAGGCCTACAAAGCTTCGCTCCATGACTGATTCAGTAATAGATGGCAATCAATATCATAACTTGCAAATGATTCGTCATCCAGCATCAGTATTCAGCTTGCCATTGCGAAACTACGAAAGCACTAGGCTAATGTTCCATGCTTTTTAGGAATCATTAGCAGTGCACATTTCATCGCGTGAATCCAGGAAGAACGATTGTGAATTGAAATTCTTGACCATAAGGCTGATTGGTTTGGTTCTGACGAGTCTGTTGAACATCAGCAGCACAGAATACAGCGTCCTTATGCGTCACTGGATATATGTAAGTCACAAGCGTTTCGTCACCAAATGATCGACCTCTAAATGACGGGCGGTTTCTCTCAGGGGTGTGAACACGTTGAAAATTACTATACAGAGCTTTACTAATTTATAATATACTGTGGCAGAAGATTTTATGTAAATTTCACGTGACTCATTGTGTCATCTATCATCTAGAGGTCAATCATTTGGTGACCAAACGTTTGTGACCTCTATAAATCTACTGACGCATAAGGACGCTGTATTCTGTTGTTGATGTTCGACATACTGAACAAAACCAAACCAATCATGGCCAAGAATTTCAATTCACAATCGTTTCTCCTGGATTCACGCGATGAAGCGTGCACTGCTAATGATTCCTGACAAGTACGGGACAGTTGCACAGTGCTTTCATGGTTTCTCAATGATAAGTTGGGCGCCGATTCTATATGGTGTCCTATCAATAAATCACATTAAATCCATTACGGTTATGTACAAATCCCAAGATGATTATCGCGATTCAACCGTAACTGCACGCATATTCATTGCTCTGGGCTTTATTCTGTCTATTGTGAACAATACTCCAAGCAAAATGTGACAATGAACTATCAATGATTTGTCCTTAATCGGTGTACTAATCTTAGATCAGACTGTCAAGGGAGAGATAATAGGAGGGATTTATGGGATACCGGTAATATGCATTAAGAATAATGAATATAAATAAACGAAGAATAAGAAAGAATGATTGCAGGGTAAACGTTCACAGTCTCAGAATGGCACAGTTCATACACAAACTAAAAGGACTCAGCAAAGGTACATAATGTGTTAAAGGGAAAATATGAGTGTATGCATTTTTAGCTTCAACCAAGTCTGCGCGGAATGGCGCTTGGACATTGGTTTTCAGTCTTCACACAAAAACATAAGATTACCAGACGGGCAGAAATCAATAATTCAGTCTATACGTTTTTGCCTCGGCAAAAAATCACTAGTCTCTGATAACTAAAGCTAAGTGAGCTGTGGTTGAACCTTCCGACAGGGCAAACTCGGGGTAGAATCATAGTGCGACGAATCGACCAAAACAGAGCTTAACGGACCAACCAACTAATGTCAATTTTGAAATGGAATGAATTTAATCACTAGAATTTGGATTCTGATCAATTATGTGACCTCAGAAAATCGGGGAAACAAATAGCGCTTGACTAGGCTCAGCACATCTTACAAATACGAGATGCTGCTCATTAGTAAAGATGATTTTGTTTGAGACGGAGTTCTTGCTAGAGCTGGCATGAACAAACGGTTCTGCTAAGGCCAGAAAGAGGTTTTGCACTTCAAGTCCGAGTGAACATCTTAACCATACAACATCAATAAATAACACCAAATGAAATTCACATTCGCCATGGGCAAGATGGACCTTATTCTCTGTAATTATCTTGCTAAATCAGCGGTTAATACAGGTGTAATCCGACTATCTCGACCCCTTTTGTACAAACTGAGAGCCCTTTTGAGAAAATTTATTTTCTCTCAACATATCTGCGTGCTTTCACATAGTCAGTAAATTTTGCTAACCAATCAAGATGTGCGGCTAGGATTCGGCTACAAAGCGGCACTGATACAGTAAAACAAAATCCAATCCAACATACTGATTAGTTGTTATGACCATAATGGCTGAACAAAGAAAACAGACAAAGGTAAACGGAACTTAAAAACTCGGAGTCGTTCACGACAGTAAGTTAGACCAGCCCGGTGGTAACTCTTAATTACTGCTATTTCAATAGTGACAGTGCTGTACCTAAATATAATGTTTGAGATAACGTTAAGTGACGTAAAAAAAATCAAGACCAATTAATGAAAACGACTATTTGTGGGCAATGCGGCTAGTCTGATGATCACTATAGCAGATAATCGTCGTAAACCTTCTTCTGTATGCCTATTTTATTTGGAAAATTGTGATGAATGTTTAATGGTTCTTTGGTGATACTTGTTAAATGCACTTATTTTTTTACAGTCACTGTGTTTTAAACAAGTTACCGCCTCGAAACTGGCGGCCGAATACAAACGAAACTATCCACGAATTTCGTCGTGACAAAAAGGCAAACACGAGACGAATCTATCCGTTCGGGAAAATCGATCGTCTTCGAGAGGATTCCATTTGGAGTTTCGTCAAAATCTTGCCATTCCACATTGCGTGCGAGGCCACCCTATTTTTGTCTACAATTATTCCATGATAAAAAGACAAATGCATTTCGATTCGGAACAAAATGTTTTTTTTTGTTTTGTAAATATTACTAAATTGTAGATGCTTTAGCAAAAGCATGATTGAACATAACTCCACATGCTAGAATTAGGCTAACAAAAGGGAATGAATTATAGAAGTCATACCCATGAATAGTGTTAGCTATTTACTGGTATGAATAAAAGTCGTTTGGATGGGATTGGTAGTTTGTCTGAGACTCAGGTATAATTAATTCGATTCAGAGGATCTCTTACAGTTTCTTTTCTAGTGGAAATATGCAACTGATATATTGCAGTTTGCCGATTTGTACGGTTTTGCTGCTTCGGCCGAATACACCAACCCGGGACTATCGTTCTGCAAAATACCTTTTATTTTATTTATCTCAAAAACCGTGGCACACGATTTTGATCCGTTGTTTCATTTAAATAACCCACAACGGTATATGGCTCGTCATCACATGAGACGGTAACTGGTTTGCCACTTTAAATTTTAGGATCACGGTTTCTCGTTTTCTCCCTCATATCAATCATGCATGACATTACAACTTCACATGCGGTTTCGGTCTCACATCCACCCAACGCATTTGGAAACTCACCAAGAACTTAGCACTCTCACTAACATTCGTGGATTTAACTGCAATATTTATTTTGCTCGCCAGTTTCTTTAGTTTTCTTCTCTTGTTCTATTTTTTACCAAAATTCATATCTCTCCTTTATCACATACCACACTCCTCCAGTTTTCTAACTACACTTGTCATTTCCCCTTTGTTTCTAAAGCAGATGTCTGTGCTATTCTCCAGCCGAGCACCAAATCTGGACTTTTCCAAAAGCCAGCAGTGATGAGTCCCCCCATTATTGACTTCCTATTTCCAAACATTAAATACTTGCTTGTTCCAAATCTCAACTGCCGTGTTTTTGTCCGGAGAGATTTCGATGATCAGAACCGAAAATGGCCAGTGCACACTTCTGACACTTCGGTCGTGGGGCATGAAACCGAACGATTCGTTATGGTCGACAATTTATCTGAGCCAATTGACCTCCCCAAGCATATAAGCGATCAATCTGGGGCGTGTGTTCATACTCTCGATCTTCACTTCGGTTCATTCCTTCAACTCGGATATTTATATTCTTCCTCTTCTTGACTCACCGGACCATTGTGTAATCACAACTTCCATCACCCTTACCAACCACAACTTTGTACCCACCTCAAAGATCATCTTGGCCCTACATTTCACCCAACCTAGCGAACTATCCTCCTATTACTGGATTGATTATTATTTCATTTCTAATGATTTCACACCTGTCTCTTAATACACTAACATTATTCATTAAAAGGTTAATGTTTATATTTCATACATTTTCAAAGCTGGCAAACCATAATCCCGGGGCGATTCAGCCATAATTGTAACTATACTGTTCGCTCGAAGCTTCCAGCATTTTGCTGCCAGCGTCGCTCGCCCAATCCCGCCTTCAACCACCGTTTTGTACAAGTCAAGAACAAATGCATAGAAACAGCTAAAGAACACTTTATGGATTGCAAAGCACAGCATTTGGTCCCATCCGTCACCGGTAGGTGAACATTCTGTCCCCTGACCAGAGCCTGCCGAATTTGCTGTCTCAACTGATCTTGTTCGCAAACAAAGTGAGAAAACCAAGATTTTTTGCTTCTCGCATTGCTTTCAATTTTAATTTACCCAATTCTAATTTCTAATTTACTCCGCCATGTACTTTCATATTCATTAATCATCCTTTTTACAAATCTCATTGGCACCAAGAATATCCACCAAGCGTTAAGCATTCTGGACGGAGGATATTCTACTTACCGTCCTCAAAATGTGCCCTTGGATTGGTCCTTCTTTTATGCCGTCTTTTCTGTCCTTCTGTCCATCTTTTTGTCATCCCAATCCTTTGGGAATATTCCGGAATTTTCTCGATTCTCAAACGCGGCAACCCTAAAGACTACTGCCGGATTTCATTAATCCATTTCATTCCCAAAGTGTTCAAAATTACTGCCTTCAGACAACTGTGATCGTTGTGGAGACACGATGGACTACTGAGCTACCACCAATGTCGATTCCGATAGGTTCGCCTCACCGGTGATTTACTGGCTCTTGCCTCTCAGTTCTGCTAGGCTGCACTTGAAATCCACGAAGGAATACACTTGGTCTCACTCAATATCATCAAGGCTTTCGACCGTTTGGCACAAAGGTCTATTGGCGAAACTGCCCACTTACGGGCTTACTCGAACTCTAGTATCGTGGACGCAAAAGTACTTCAGTAGGCGAGCCATCTGCGTTCGAGTCGATGAGATTCTACTTTAACCGTTCCCCACGAATGCTGGCGTTCCTCAAGGTTTCGTACTCATAACAACTATCTTTTATGCACTAGCGGTCTTCTATCTAGTACATCCAATCCTGTCTACTCCTTTACCAATGATGCCCCTCTCCAGTGTGTATTTTCTTACGGCACTCTCCGCTGGGAAAACACCAATACTGGTGGCGACCGCAATATCACCAATGTATCCCTGAATTCCAACCTTGGACAGATCTCCTGAAGTTTCTGTAACCATGTTGACCTCAGTGCTTCGAAAACTTCCTTTTTCTTTATTCCACTTAAATGTCAATCAATCCCTGTTTCTGTGTTGATGCAAATGCTTCATGTTCCACTTCTTGGCCTATCAATTACTTTTTCATTATACTGGTTCGCTTTCATATCTCAGTAGCTCCTCGTGCTGCGCACAAAGCTAGTTTTCTGTTTCCTGCCGGACGTTTTTGCTCCAGCCCATCTTCTTCTGATGTACAAAGCGCAAATCTTCCCCGCACTCGAATACCGCGACCGGCTATGAGATGGGGCTTCGTCTGCTTCTTTCGGCCTGTTTCATAGCTCACAACGCAAGGTCATCCGGCTGATGGACGACCCTTCTTGTCATCCATTTTGCAGTCACTTGCTCATCGTCGACCGGTTGCTTAAACGCCCTTTTACTATAGCTGTTCTTCAGAGCTCGTATCGTCAGTTCCTGCACCTCTGATTTTCATCTACCCATCCCCTTCCCAAACTTCTAGTTGTTCTTACCAGTAGTGTCAAACTTCACTCTCCCAGTCATCCTTTTATTCAGGGCTGTGAAGCTGCGGAACACCCTCCCTTTATCGGTTCCCCCATTCACAAACTCTCAGTCTCTAAAAGCAATCAGTCAAGTGGTTCTTAAGTAAATGTTTCCACAATCCCCTGTTAAATTAGGCTGATTGACTGTGGAGTTTACTTCTTGCGCTGCAAATCGGGTTGTGCAGTAAAACTCCGAAACTGACCCCATGAACTAGTGCAATTCTTTACTTCTAAATATCCACGATTCTGTGCTGGCAATTCATAGAACACATTGACCTCTACTGAAGCATTTAGGCTTTCATTTCCTGCCTCAAGAGTGTTGTAATCAATGGTGTGACCAAATAGCCTCACCCTTATCGGATCGCATAATCGAAAAATTCATCAGCCAGACAGCTTCGGTATTTGCATATTAACCATTTGGCCTACACGAGTTTCGGCCCGGAATGACCGGTACACCCAGTACTAGATTGATTCAAATGCAGACAATCCAGGGGGACACGATACGTCTGTCAAAGCAAAATTTCCGGCGAGTTGTAATTAGTTCAATGACGATGATTGGGTGAAAGTTCGTACCTCACCTTTTAATCCGGTTGATAATTGTATTTCACAAAGGTGTAGGCATTAGCGAAAAGACCTAACTATGAGTACCATCCAATGTCATGTGACCGATCTTCTCGTGTAGACCAAAGTGTAAATTAGTCTCAGATTACAACCCATTGGTGAAACAAAATGCTCAGTCTTCCTTTGGCCGAATAAGTAACGTTTCGCCCATTTTTTTATTTCATTTTTGAATTACATCCATTCGAACAGCGCCAGATAAGCAGAAAATGAGTTACTGACAACAAACCATAAGAATTAACTAAGATAATTATGGAAGAATAACTAGGTCCTGTTATAAAGATCTGGCAAAGGTGCGGTTATAGTGAGTCACGGCAAAAAAAAGATTGTGTTGGAAGGATGGAAGCTCTTCTGAATGATTATTCTAAGTCTATGAGGCTGGAAACTGTAAAAGACAATACCATTCAGACGGAAGCAACCCCAGCTAGATTACGATATTTTAAACGAAAGGGTGCAGTTGGCTGGATCGCATTCGAAAGGATTACACCTATAAGTCCCATCATCCCAATACTGGATGTATTGCTGAAAATCCAAAAGACAGGAGTCCTACTTCGCTCCAAATTCGATAAGCGAAATTTGACGTATTGGCCATAGCAAACTGACTGTGAAATGCGTTGGAGCCGGTTTGTTTAACAATGACGGAGTACAGCTTGGAATGAGCGTCTGCATTTGTGGAGTATGGACGGGATGCAAAAATGATACAAAGGAGTTTGCGCTTTCTAGACGTAACATCAGTACTCACTAACATTACCACTGGAGAAATAGCCAATTATTCGTGTGATCACGTGCAAAGCAATGAGGTTAAAATCGGTACCCTCTTCGCTGATGATGAAATAAAACTGTCATTTTTCTGTGCGCCAAATCTTCTGTGTAAGTGCGCAGAACAGATAAGAAATCAACAGGATAGCATAGCAATCAGATCATCGATGAGTTGAGAAACGGCCCATTGTAATTATCAGTTAACGGAATTTTGTTGCATAAATGATATGTGGACGATATTGTTTGTATCCCGGATCAGTTGGTGAAAGTAGATCAGCTGATGAATACATTTATTTGGATTCACTCAAACACCTGTCACTCCCGAGCGCCAGATGAATGAGTCAATGGTCTCTTTAGAAGTAATTCCTGACCGAGATGGAATGGGCAGCTTTGGCGGTAGACAGTAGCTCAATGTTGCCCGGTTAGTTCCCACATATCGCCTACTGAGGTTTAGTTTATCTCTACAACTCGCCAATTTTCAAAGAAAAAGATGGTCCACCTCCTCGTATAGTGGGGCTAACGGCTACAGGAAATGTTCCTTCCGCTACACTCATGCGTAGTGCGCCTAATAAAAAAGGATAAGAACGAACTTCATTCTCGGCTTGTGAATAGAGCAAAGAAAATATACATTCAGGATATGCTCAAGAATGATGAAGAAAGCTCTTTGATCAATACGGATACCATAAACGCCTGGTTGGTCAAACGATGAAGAAAAACATAGAAAATTCTGAGAATGAATCGATGGAGAGAAGGCTTTTGCATATTTCTCCCATTTGAAGGTGAAGCATTACCGGAAACCAAAAGATATATACTGATTAATGTGGTCAATAAGGCACTCTACGCTGTTATGCTACTCTTCTTACTTGCCATCAGGACAGTCATAGGTTCTTTGTTTATCCATCTACTTGTCGTTGTGAGGCGACACATATGAGCCCCATAACCAGACGTTTGTCAGAATGCATCAGTGAGTCTTAGCAAACATAGTTTGCGATAGTAGCAGTTAGGGTGATCATCAGTACCATTGCTTCAAACCTACTGGAGATAAACCATACGGTAAGAATGATCAATGCTTTTCAAACACTATATAAGATCCAGGGTCGAGTATCTAGATCACTCAGACCTTTAATCTTGGATAAATAGGAGGCGGCGCCATTCGTTTTCTCATCCCCTCTCTTGTGATCGAAAATACGTATTCATAATAATGCTACGCCAACTCACTTACCAGTTAGGTGTCAAGGAAACAGGCAGCTAACACAAGGATGGTAGCAATCGTCTCACATCCGCTATCCAGAAAAACGCGTGTCACATCGTGGGATTTCTATAGTCTTCAAGATTCCGTTCTTTTAGTTTATCCCAGTCTTAGTCATATAGCATTCCCTAAATGCGCTCGTTGGAGTTTTAAAACGGCCCATTGAAGAGATCGGAACATGACCGTCTGACCATTATCGAAACTGTTCTAAGAAGCATGTGGGAAACAACATTAGGCGACGAAAGATCCCATTTACACTGTTTGCTAGTCATCACATTACATCACATCGAATGAAACGCGCACCTACTGCGAGAAGAAAAGTAAGCAGTCGAGGGAAGAGGATGAATCAGGAATAAAAATGCATCTCATGTCTCAGCAGATTTACAAACCACTTAGTCTGGATATTCAATCATTGGTATGTATTGTACAAACTGCAAGAAAACGTCAGTGGATATTTGCTTTCCTGTGACAGTGCACGTCTTTACTCATAAAGAAATGAATGTTTATCTATCTTTTGAAGTCTCTTTATCTTTGTGATTGTTATTTAAGTCAAACGGTACCAAGTGCTAAGACAGATTTCGTTAAACCACTACGAATCATAATCGACAAATCTCTTGAGCAGTTACTGCACATTTTCAGCTGTTTGCCGAAACATGGAGGCTTATCAGTCCGAGTGAAAACGCGGCGACAGTTCAACGTTAAGCATAGCGGGATTTCTCAGCTTTTTTTTCTGCCGGCTGCAGCCGAGAGTTAAACGCTGGGATGTTCGGACATTAAAACCGCATGTCCAACTACTCCCACCGTCGGCTACTTCCCTTCCTGCAATATGATGCATTAGTAAAATAGCATAAAAACGACTGTAGTAATAGCACCGATGTTGTCATTACTGTTAATACTAATTTGTGTTTCCATTGTGCATACTGTTCCCATCATAATTCAACGGGTTTGAAGAGGAAGTAGTAGTGAAGCCCTAATCGTGGACTGTTAATCTGTCTTACAACTCAGTGATTTATTGATCAGGTTGAGTGGTCTACATTAGTTCGCATATTGGAAGTTTATTCACAGCGTGGTTTCAGGTCCCATTCATTCTTTGTATGATGGCAAAACACCTTCATATTCAGACGCTTTCAACTTTTCATTCTGTCTGCTCGCGGGAACATCTAGAGAAACTCCACCATGTTATTTTGCTCTTATTCACCCAAATCGATTGAGCGTCTCAGATGAGTTTCTCAGTAATTTCTTCGCCAATCGTATTATTCGTTAGGCCCTGTCTTTTCTTCGGTTCTAAACTTTAATTGGCCAAAATCCGACACAGGGTTAAACACCACTCCGTACAAACACAAAAGTTAATTATAAGTTCGGAATATGACAAAAAATAAACGTGAGTCCTGAAGGGCCCTCATAATGAACAAATCCCGACAAGGAATCGGAGTCACCCCAAACGACCAGGTCTGGTAGTTCAGTCTAGCCAATGATCGCCAAGTCTCAGTATTTGTTTTAAGACTCTTCTCGGAAACATATGTCAACTGACTTTCCAATGTATCGTCGAGGACAGTTAAAATAGGGTGGACGAGTGATGCAAAATTGGCACATTTGTATCCCATTAAAGGAATCTGAGCCGAGTCAGATTCAGAATGTGTGGGAAAAAGATGCTCTGTGTTGTTTAGGTACAAAATCTTCCATGAGTCAATTACAGCATTATGTGCAGGGCGAATAATTGGTCAACAGTTCGGTTACTGTGGGCAACATTTCCTAGGGCGGCCGTCGAATCAAATGACCTGGGTAGCAGTTATGAGCCAACTGACATCACAAGATACTGTGTATGGATTGCGCATTTCAGTTCACATGTAGCTGAATATGGTTGTGCTCATTTATGTGTGTATACGACGTATACGGCCTTCCAGTAACAAACATATCGTCTATTAGTTCATAAATACATCATCGAGGTTAAGCAAAATTAGCTTTTCCACTGACTAGCAGTGGTCAAATGAATTAAGCATCCTTCATCTCGAATAGGTCAGAAGATCGAATTACATTTGCCGGTATACCGTTGTCACTCAGCTCTTTATGACATCTCGCATAATCATACATTATGTACTTCTATGCCATTCCAGGATTACGGTTTCCGTCCCCTTCCAACCTCGTGTAGTAGTCCACAATGGCTATGGCACATGCCCCTAGCACTAAACTTGTGTGAAGTGTGTCTTCATAGGAGAAGCACAGAAAATTGTGGTTGTACAAGTGAACTTTCTTGTCATTTAACAGCCCTCGGTCGTCAATTAGTAGTCCCCGCCTATTGTTCATAAACTTGGGGCCGTTTTCGCCATTCATGACGGGTTGAAAAGAACGCGTTTCTTGGTTGACATTTCAACTTATCAAAATTCATACTGCGTTTTGAAACCACGTTATTGAGTCACAATTCATACATAACACGCCCATTTGTTTATATATTGTTCAAATGTGTTTTTAGTCCAACCCAGCTTATGGCTGTTGAAAACAACCAGGGACCGCTTAAGCAACGGAGATCCCGTCGATCAAAAACGGTTATCTATTCTCAGTAGGAATGAACAAGTAACCGTCATTAGTAAATTTTCATTTGCAATCAGTTTCCAATTTAAAACATTCAATAATTACTGATTACTTTCGCAGCAACAAACCTCTACTGATTCGGCGGTTCTGATGCATCAGTGAAACACGAATTCAGGATTGAACTAACTGCGTCTAACGTCTCGTCCAGATATTTTCTTCGCACTTCAGGAGACGAAATAGCTCAAGCTGTGGGTCAACGTGGTGAGGGAATAGTCTTGAGTGAGAAGGCTGAAGCAGCCCCTTTTAGATTGGATCCCAGTCAACAGTCGCTTGTTTGCCATGAGACTGCAGGGATCAGTCGGCGTCCGGAAGGATAGTAGTGTTAAGCGTAGTTTATTTGTTATCTCGGCATACGCTCCAACAGACTGCAGCACTGACATGGAGAAAGACGAGTTTTACGATGACCTCGTCACTCTTGTTCGGAAGAGCAAACGCTCTGACATTTTAGTGGTAGTCGGTGACTTCATGCACAAGTTAGAAAACTTAGTGCATCGGAGTCCTGTTTAGGTGGGCGATGCGCCTTGCCTGCACAGCGAATAGACAACGGTGAAAGACTTCTCCAATTCTGTGCAGATAATCATTTATTCCTATCTCGTACGAATTTCCGACACAGTTCACGCGGCACAGCGACACTGCGCTCCAACTAGACAGGTACTTCGAATCAGATTGACCATATCGCAGTTAGCTGCCGTTGGCGTGGTTGTGTCCAGAACTGTAGATCATACTGGACCATGTACGTCGAATCGGACCATGCGTTAGTTTTATTGCGATTTATGCTGCAGCTGAATAGCCATCGACGCAGGTCGCAAACCCGATTGGCTGTCCAACGTCTGTCTGATTCGGCTGTTTGCGACAGCTATGAACAGAAACTATCCGAGGGACTAAGGACTTCGACGAGCAGCAATGTAGACGAGCGGTGGGATTAAATTAAGCAGTTTATGCATTTGGCAGCAAATCTCGCCTACGGCCCTTGATCTAGCATTCATCACAAACACTGGATCTCGCAAGCGTCGTATCTCGTCCGACGTCTGCAGATGTGAATCCTTGGGAGGTGTCACTTGATCCCCCAACGGAAGTGGAAGTGGAGTCGAATATTCGGCTTCTGAAGAGGGGAAAAGCTGCCGGTCCCGACGACCTTCCTCCAGTTCTTTTCAAATTGGGTGGGGAAGTGCTGATGAAATCACTTAACTCTTTGCTTCGTGATATTTGGAACGAGGAGCGTATCCCGCTACCGTGGGGTGAGTCACTGATTATACCCATCTTCACGTAGGGCAAACGGAGTGACTGCAGCAATCACCGTGCAATTAGTTTAGTTCCGACAGTTACTAAGGTTTTAGTTTCGATAATGCTGCGCCGTTTGACATAGATTCGCGAGAGTAATATCCGCGAACAACAGGCCGGATTTCGGCCAGGTCGAGGTTGCATCGACCAGATTTTCACTCTCCGACAGATACTCGAAACGCGCCACACGCACCGGCGCCCTACGATCGTAGTCTTCCTAGACTTGAAACGTGCTTTTGACTCGGTGGATCGACCAGCACTATTCAGTGCTCTCCACCGGAAAGGTATGCCAACGAAGTTTGTGAACCTGTTGCAGGCATTGTACTCGCATACCTATGGTCACGTTAGGGTATACGGTGAACTGTCACGTTCATTCGAAACAACTAGTGGCGTTCGACAAGGGTGTCCCATATCTCCATTCTTGTTCAACTTCATTATGGACAATTTGATGGGAGATGCTTTAGGAGGTCTCCGGGATGTGGGAGTCGAACTGGGAAATGGAGGAAAGCTATGCGACCTAGATTACGCGCTTTGATTGGTCCATCCTGTTCAATGCACTTCACGTGATTCAGCTCATTGCGGTTTTGTCGAACCCGGACCGCTCATCCTGATTGGTTGGCCCGGCTCACGATACGGCTTTCTTTCTGCACTTCCGCACGCTTGCCTTCCCATCCTGCCACTACGTCGGCTGACCGCCGGTGGCCAACGGGATGATGCGATCTTATTGCTATCTTGCGTTCTGCGCTTGCTCGATGTCTGGCAAGGTCGGGTTACATCCACGCTTGTGCATTGACCGTGAAATGTCTGGCACAATCCAGCGTCTTGCAACCACCGATAACTAGCGAAACAGCGCAAAGCCAATTACAATACCATCCCCTCACAGCGGGTGTCTTAACCTCGGGATCAAATTGCACTAGTCCTCATAATAGAGATATGAGCAGTCAAAAACCTTGTGGCATACTCACCCTCTATTTTGCTCTTGTTGACTGCAAGCGGTAATTATTCGTTCCGCGCAACAAAACGAAGAATACTTGACAAGACCACAATAACTCCTTGCAACCAATTTATTCCTCGTCCAAATGTCCGTTGTTAAACTGCGGCATTTATCACGCTCTTGGACAGTTTTAATCTGTAAGATTAATTTAAATCTGATTTCCGAAGATGTGGAAAGCACAACTGCTTGCTTTTTTAGCCCACCAGTGAAAACAAATTTCATCGTCGTTGACACGACCAGATATATGAGAGAACTCCCAAATCCGTTCACCGATGCTGCATGATACAAAAGAGGACTTAGGCACGTGTCAATGTTAAACTATCGATCGAAGACTTTTAAACTATACAATCTTCTAGCTAATTTGTGCAAGGTCTCGCCCGTGCAGATGCGTGCGTGGTTCTGTGTTCAACCAACAGCTGGCTGAATTAGTAGGTGTATTCCAGTCATGGAAGAAGACGAGGAATATTTGAGTGCACGTGCCAGGAGATTTGTCCTTGGTTCTACCTTGATGAGAGATGCATGCGTTTCACGCTTGGAAATCAATTATAAACGTGACCTAGTCTCAGTGAAAATGTATGAACGCTTCTATTCTAAATACGGTGTGATACTATTCTACGTTTTTACCGTAGTCAACTTACTGACAATTGTTTTGGAATATCCATCCTCCATCTTGATACGAAATCACGAGTTGCCGTACTACATTCCATTGTTAATAAATTTGATCTGCGAAGGATATTTCTATTTCCGTTGGTATATGATTCATTCGATGTCAGAAAAAGGCAAACTATGGGAGAACTTGTCTACCAAGTTGACTCTGGTCATTTTAGTCCTCATGAGTGTGGACGCCGTGATCTTCGTAATATGCCAGCATGTACGATTTGCCACACCTGTTCGCTGGTCACGTGGATTGCGTCCCATACTGTTGTTGACATTTCCGGAAAATCACCGCCTGCGTGCCGCGTTCTTCAATCTGCGACGTACTGCGGTAGATGTATTGCCGGTATTTTGCCTATTTTTGGCTACAGTTATATTTTCAAGCATTGTGGCTTTGACAATGCTGACCGATCAGAAGCTTCACTACCCGAACGGGAAATCGTATTTTCCTGATTTTATCGACGTGTTCTGGGATTTGTATGTGCTAACCACTACAGCCAATTCGCCAGATGTGATCATACCAGCGTACGAGAGCAATCGAATTTTCATCCTCCTCTACATATTTATTTGTGCTATTTGTAATTGGTTGTTCATGGGTATCCTGACCGCATCTGTCTACAATTCGTACAAAGCACACCTTGGTGAATTTGTCGTAACCTCAGTTGCCAAACGGAAGCGAAAGCTGGACGAGGCATTTTTTCTAGTAGCTACACGAGCACCTGACGGCGAAGCTGGTATAAGTCAAGGTACATTCCTTCGGTTGATGAGAATCGTGAAGCCGCGACGTAGTGAGGACTCGTTGAAAGTGCTGTTTCACATATTGAACAAAAGTCGGTCGGGATACCTTAACTTGGGCGAGTTTGGTCGATTGTCCGAGTACATGCAAGCCCATCTGGTTGAAGTGGAACTTAGCCGTAAATATTTCCAACGGTTTCTACCGAAATTTTACGACTTATATACTAGCCCGAGATTTCAGCTATTCAAACAAGTCGTAGATCATCAAGTGACCAAAGTTTTCTTTATCTCCCTGGTCGTTGCCAATGGAATCACAGCCGTCTTTTGCCGCAGTTATCCATCCATACAAACCGCAATAGAATGGTCGTTCACTTTAGTCTTTCTATTAGAAGTAATAATAAATTACTTAGCTAGTGGAGGTGTATTATACTTTGAGGACGGTTGGAATATTTTTGACTGCGTGATCGTTGTAACAGCATTATTTGGACAAATCTTGGAAACTGTTCTGACAGGAATTGGCGTCCGCCTTCCCACAGGGATTACACAAATGCTTCTACTATTACGTCTTATTCGTTTGCTCAAAGTGTTCAGTGTTGTACCGAAATTCAGAGCGGTCATCAACTGTATCCTAACGATTATCCCATCTTTGCTTGCTTACGCAACAATCTTGCTCATCCTATTCTACTTGTACTCGTGTTTTGGAATGGAAGTATTCAGCTATTTGTACGAGCCACCGCCACAGCATAACTACTCGACGAAAACGGACTGCTATCAGTCCCAATTTGCCGGCAAGGAGTTTTCGGCGTGGCACTATTGTCTGTTCAATTTCAACAGCATTACGGAAGCATTCATTATGTTGCTAGTACTCACGGTTGGTAACAATTGGCACGTGTTTGCTGAAGGTATAGAGTTAGCTACCAACCGATGGTCCCGAATATTCTTTTTAATTATTCACTGGACTTGTGTGCTATTGGTGCTTAATGTGGTTCTAGCATTCATTATCGAAGCGTTCCTGATCGAGTATGATGCTCATGCCAGTCGTTTCGAAGTATACATTGAAGAAAAACTGGAGGAAATCGGCATGAACGCTGACACGGAACTAGCCAAACGTGGTATTTATGACTATCGGAAACCGGGTTTTCAGATTACAAGAAAATTATTAGACTCGGCTTTTCCAGTAAACTCGCCCCGCAGCAAAGCCTTCTACCTCCAATCCGACACCGCTTCGATTGAAATTCTCATGTTCCGCATGTTTGAAAAAGAAGTGGAAGAACTGTTACTGACCTATAGGAGCAGCTTACGACAACCTCGGTTCAAGGCACACGATGCGTTGGCAACTGTTGGCAGTTGATCAATTAGGACGATTGTGGATCGGTAGTTGATGTTTACACACCTATCCGGGCACACATGGAAGCAAATGTTCCGGATAGATTTGTTTCATTGTTTCCCCACGGTACTTCCGCTGTTCAATGACCCGGATTTCCGTGTACCAATTTGTTTTACGCAGTGCACATGCGTATTTCTGTCATTAGACTCAAAGATACAAATAGTATCCTTCCAAATGACTTGTACCATTGTTCTGTGTGTTCAATCCAAGCGAGAAGCAGTAGAGAAATGTGTTGTTAGACTTTCTCAGTCACAAACCATGACTGAAGTGTTGCGGTTCTGTCTATTACCTTAACGAGAACCTAATTCATAAATCAAGAGGCAAATGATCAAGAAGTTTAAGATATTGTGCATTGAAGAGAAGTTCATCCATTGCGAATTGCAGCTAAGGCTTTCCTTGTCCGATCATCGGACAGAACTTTAGCGGGCAATGTTTAATTATGAGAACAGACCACGATTCACAATCGCCAGAACGATATGAGCCATTATACATGTCGAAATAAGCACCGTCATTTTGCGACGGGAAGCAGATCATCTACATCACCACGCCATGAAAGGAGATAGCCAATCCAATGATGAAAAACAGTAATAATAAACATTTGCCTCCCAGTATCAGAATTCCGTCTATTGATGCGGTACTGGTCTCAGCACGAGGAATACGTAACCATTTCCATTGCACCGGTACACAACCTGTCCAAAATATCCACGCAGTGTCAACGTCCAACTTGCCAGTATAAATCATGGAAGCACTGTATAGCTGTTTAATCCTATTTAGGAATCATCAGAAGTGCACATCCATCAGGCCAGAACTGCGACGCGAGCCCGGGATGAACGATCGTGAGTCAAACGCCTTAGCCATTACGCTAGCCGGGCTGGTTCCCAACGGCTCGCGAACGCTGTAGCTCCATGCTGCATGTTCTGCACCTTCAAAGTGTAAAACCGTTACAGGACTGGACGACGTTAGTATCGAATTTGATCTTCGATGGGGAAGAACTAACGATTGTGGACTGTTTTACTTACCCTGGTAGCTGCGTGTCAAAGAATAGTAGCACGGTAGCAGGAGTGGACAAGCTTGTGTCCAAGGCTCGAGCGACGTACGCCGAAACGAAAAGTTTGTGGATTGGCCAATAATTCACTGAAGTTCAATAATGGTATGCATTGTGCCGCGGTGTACTCAATTCTGTTGCACGATTGCGAGACATGGAGCTTAAGTGCCCAGGATATTCGTCACTTAAAAGATTTTGATCATCGATATTTGCACAATAACACTATGATTGGACATAGTAATCACGTGAATAATGTACAGGTTAGGGATCTAGTATTGGGGGTGCGGCTCAGAGAACACTTCATTACAACGTACCAAGCTTAGAAGATTCCGTTGATTGGGTCACGTGTTGCGTATGGCAAACATTCGTCTACCATATCGTGCCTCATTGTGAATTCCTTCCAAGGAATGGAAGAAACCATTTAGAGGTCGACAGATGATGAGGAACAGTGGGATGGGAAAATGTACAATAAATTTAGATGTCCCACACGTCCGTGGTTGAAGTCCAAAAGACCCGCCAACTAGCTGGCTGGAGACATCGAAGGACAGTTGGCATCGCGATGTCATTTTCTGTCGGATCAGAATAATAGAAAAAGTGCGTCTGTACAGTCAGACTGTTCTGAGTGTTGGCTACTGTAGCATTCTTATCTTTTCCAGCCTGTGTAAGTCTATTCTCTGTTCCCCTTAGTTATTCACTCTTTTTAAAGAAACATGTGACTCCGGAGAAAAAGAAAGTGGTCATCGGGGCATGCCTTGTTGCTTAACGCTGAACGACGATGATGATGAAGGACGAACGAAATCCATTGTCTGGGCCAACGGCTACGAATGAAATCTGTCCAACTAAGAGGGCTGCTTGGACCCCAGGTTTCATTCACCGGTTAACAGCAACCATGTACCAACACGTTGCCCCTTTGAATCTCGTACCTGGTTTTGTCAATGCTAGGGAAACGTCCTCAGAAACGGCTGGTTGCATCCGGGACATCTTTAATACAAAGGTCCTGCAAAATTGCTCGCTCATTCATGAAGATGCTTTATTCTGACAAAGGAAGCAGTCACAATGAGGGAAGAATCGGCAGCTTCGTGTACGGTTGACGTGACGAGTACGCAGTTAATCATAAAACGTCTTGGGCGACGGCGCGCACAGTGTGTTTGCTGAGAGCTCTACCGACGGCAGAAGGTCTGGCCTAAAGGACATCTTTCGAAATCAGAGTGGGTGGGATGTACAAAAATGTTGGCATATCACGGTACAAAGAATAATTTAGTTGACAGCCAGGTAACCAATGAACACGGACCAGTGAACAGATCGAATGTTGATGAATGAGAAGAGCTTAATTCCCAGCAGTAGTCCGAAATGCAAATAAGGAAATTGCATGTTCGTAACATTTGCTGGTTTGGTGGTGGGAAGTGAGCCAGATATTCCGATGGATCTTCAATAAAACTCACACAAAATGAGGTAATTGATACAATGCACACCAAAGAACGACGATAAATAGGAATGGTCGATATGAAAATGTAATGCCGTCACTCAGAACATCCATTACTGAAGGTATTAACGGACGGTTACGGCCACAAAACCATATAAGCGGTTCAAGATT
The DNA here is from genome assembly GCA_008360955.1 of Fasciolopsis buskii. NCBI lineage: Eukaryota > Metazoa > Platyhelminthes > Trematoda > Plagiorchiida > Fasciolidae > Fasciolopsis > Fasciolopsis buskii. Next base: position 51,624 of record LUCM01000116.1, read on the forward strand.
AGCAAAACAACTAGGCGGTTGAGCTCCAAGCTGTATTTCTGAAGCCAAACAATTTGGCTTCCTTTGCAATAAAAAACATGGTACCTGAGGTTCAAAGACAAAGCGAGTTTGCAGGTGACCATATTTAGACTGGAGGACACATTGGAACAATCGACCCCTAAATATTCTCAAAAAGAATTACAGGAACGGGTGGTGACTACAGATTGCTAATTTCACAAATGAACCCGCCACTTAGCAAGGATATCCTAATGAAAGAGGTGGGTTAAGTAAACTGGATAAAGTGCATGCAAAAAGAAAGTGCGCATTGCAAAAAGTAGGTCTAGTCAATGGTTTGATTATCTTGGCAAGGATTAACTGTCTGCAAACTTTCAAGGATTTAATCGTGTAGGAACGTGCGTTTCGGTAAATTTGCTTGAGTAGTCCCTATGAACACAAAGTTCTGATGAAACTCGGTGAGTTCATCGGTATTTGCCTATCCTATCATTCCAGATAAGTTTCGTCAGCGACAAATTTACAAGTTCGGGAGAGAAAACATCTAAATGAAGATGACATTCGAACAGGATTGACTCGGTAATTCCGGTTAGCTTGGACAAGAGCCGGTAGAAGATAGTGGTACCAGAGGTCTTTCGGTCGGAAAGCTCGAGTTTAACACCCTGTTGCGATGATGGGTACGAACAGCCTAATTTTCCCTTGCTACCTAACTATGCGTGGGGACAAATCAACTACTAGGATGGTTTTAGGAGTTATGCATGTTCAGGCCTGTGACTTTCTTAATAGGCCACCAGCTTATTCACTTTGTTACGATTTCCTCTCGCTTTCTAGCTCGTACAAACAAACAGGCATGCAAATAAAGAGGACTGCAAGGAAGTGAGAAAAAGCCTCGTAGCAATGGTGCATGGATTGAGGACCAAACCTTTTTTGCTATCCGCTTTCGGAGGCTGTTGGGTGTGCCACGTAAAACACTACTGAATCGGTACTAACGAACGTGTCCACTTGTGAACGGCACTCTGCAGATGCAGGACGGCCCGGGATGGATGAATTGACTGGAAATTAATTTAATTGCTACTGGCATTTCGCCGTAGGTTTTCAATGCCAACCAAAGCAAACTGACCTACTGTGATTTGGCGCTGTGAGGTCGATCTGAATTTAGGCACTAGTATAGTGCACCAATCACGACTCCCATTGGAAAGAAGACAGGCATTGTGTCAGTTTATTTTATTGCATGTGTAAAGCAGAACTCCAATGGAAGAGGCATACTACATTGCCGCTAGGGCTGGCAACCAGGACTCCGAAACCTGAAGTGACAGAGGTCCCAATGAGTCGGAAGTAGGTTGGTGAGAAAACAGAACCCACAGAAAACCGCATAGATGCCACTAATTCAGAGTGAAGAACGGTTGACGGAGTCTCATCTGGAGTATTCGACAGAAGACAGACTACCTACCTGTCTGTCCTTGCAGGCCCGAGCGCGACGTGAAAGCCAGTTACATTTTTCGCCACGAGCCACTGGCGGTTCCTTCGAGAACATTAATCGGCCGAAATCCCACCAAGTCCTGCAGCATTGTTATTGCCCACCCGCGGACGTCTATTCGTGCGCGTGTCCAGAGAATTCACCCTACATCGAAGATCGTTCCCGATAGTTTGCTGCATTATTCTTCATGTGCATATAAAAACCACAGATTTCTGGAAGCCACATTATGATGGAAGCTGAGGTAGCAAAGAATGCGATGTTACGCAAACCGCTTAGTCTCGATCTGACGGCTTTTTCAAAATGACGGCAGTCTGGTTTCAAGGTAACCAACTTCTCGAGAATTAGCAATTGCGAAGACATGCAGATCATCGGGAAAATGTCAAGATGCATTCTCATATTCTGATGATTATTATTCCCAACTCCCGCTCTATCGCACCATTGACTGCTTTACACAATCTTCTTTAGCATAGGTGACAGAGAAAATCCGACCCCACAATCTTTTCAACGAACAATACTAATGTTATAAACAGCCCAAGGGATGCGCTGAGTTTAGCATGCTCCTTGGAAATAAACAAACAAATAATTTGGCAGAAAAATACATCAGATTATTCGGATTACGTCATTAAATAGAATAATCTTAATATGATCAACAGTTCAAGGCATCAAACAAAAGTAGTTAAGTCATAGCATGAATAGGTCTAGAAGACACGAGAAAAAAGAAAAATGCCGCGGAATACCTACTACACGGGGAATGAGTGATAGTACACCGAAATCGCGCTGAACAAAGACGCGAGTCCGACGAGGCTGCCGTGACAATGCTCATCGAAGTATCGTTGTTCGATAAATTGCTCACAACTTCGAACACATGATAGAAAGCCACAGAAAACTATGGAATTGGAAGGAATTGAGTAGAAGTACTGAACGTCGATAGTTTCAGCTCACGTTCCTGCCTTTGCACGATTCTCCATAAGTGTGAGTCGCTGCTCCAAAATCGAAACGGTCTGTAAGCAAATATAACAAGTGAAATTAACCCCCTGGAGATATCCCATCTGTAATAATCTCGTCGGGCAATAATAATGGGACAAGAAAGTTGGTTATTGCTACTGTTGTTGCACGCGAATAAAAACTCCACTCAATGGATAATGTGCCCAACGAATAGCAAGAAGTGGTAGAAATGCCACTGTAACCAGCTGATGTAAGTCTTTAAACGTCTAAAACGTCTGGATTACAAGACAAGCTTCTGTCCCATGGGTCATATCGTTTGTTGAAATATTTCAAACCGACTCCCTTAAAACGTGGCCCAGTTGAGGGTGCAAAATTTCTTATGCATTAATCTACAGAATGATAATGGAACAGGACAATCGACTAGTATTACTGACACTATTAGGCCATACTTGTGACGACCAGCTCATTACGCTTTGGTCTATGGTAACAAAAGGAAGACCGCGTATCATAGTGTGACCACGTCGCCAAGTGATTATTGTACAGTGAAGCAACATACAGGTAGTTTTGTGCAAATCTAAACAACACAAAGGCACAACAATGATGGCCCTTATTTTCGATCTATAAATAAACATAGGTGGCAGTGAACGACAATATATAGGAACAAATCCGTTGAATACAAGAGCGGTAGGAATACAAAAGTGCCACTCGCTCAGACAAGAAAATCATGAAAAGGTGGGCAATTGTGTTGAGGTAGAATTAACATTATGATTTCCGTACCTGGGTAAGAATATCCAACTGTGAAAGAATGTGCTCCAATGTGGTGCTCAACGAGGGAGGGATATTCAGGCCACCGTTTGACGTTTGTTCGAACAGTTTGGTTGTCTGCAACAAGTTTTGGCAAGTTACCCAGAACAGGTAAGCAATCGATATCAAATACTGTCACACTATCTATGAAACTTTGACCAAGTCGCAAACGAAAATTCCTGTAGTCAGGCGGTGATTTACAATAGACGATGGCCAAACATACAATAATACTGACAAAAACAAAGAATCAAACGTAGCATGCGAACAGGAAGAACAGCCGAGAAATTTAAGGGAACCTAGACAAACACAGTTGCATCATCTTTCTCATTGTACACCATCAAACAGCATGAGCTCCACCGACCACAACCCTTCTCATCCCGTTGCACGTTACAAAGAATAAATAATCAAAGTGGGCGAAGAGTGGATTTACGGAAGAGGACAAGATTCGGAGCCTGACATGGCTCGCAAAAAGTGTGGGCTATGCGGCCGAAAGCCCTTTATGGAACCAGTTAACAACGTACCGTTATGGGAATGCATTTCATTGGAGGGTGTGCCAGAGAAATTTATTTCACCTATTCAATCCTTGTATGCGAACAACCCAAGCCGAGTTCATGCTTAAGGCGATCATTTATCCGAGTTCACCATGAGAAGTGGTATTTGTCATGATACCCTCCTTTCATCTTTTCAATTTTGTCAGAGATGGTTATGGAGGTAGTCTATTCGCATGCGAGAATAATGGCATTGATATATGTTCAGACAGGAGCCTGTCTGAATTAGAATATCTGGACTACATTGTTCTACTAAGTGAATATTCAAGTAAGATGCAGGATTTCCTCGATCGTCTGTAGGATACTGCAGGTATGCTTGGGGTGAGTTTTAAACCTACGAAATGTAAAATACTGTTGCACTACTGGATTGGTTCAAAGCCGAACCTTGTTCTTGCTGGACAACAAGTAGGTGAGGTGGAGATACCTAGTTACTTGGGTAGTTATATCTCGTCTGATGATCTTCTATCGGATACTGGTTGTGTGCATAAAGAAGGCCCGTTTGTCATTTACTAACTGGAAGCATCTGTGCGTCGGCGGGATACTCGGTAATCGACCAAAGACCGAACATGCGCAGTAGTGAGGTCAGTATTACTTTACGGCTCGGAAGCTTGGCCGATGAGAGCAGATATGCGAAGTCTTCCGATGTTCGAACAACCTTGTCTTCTTAGTAGAATGTCATAGGGAAGGTTAAGCGTAGTCATGGGTCCTAGAGTTCAGCCTTTAGAACGGTCACTGAGTCAGAATAGGTTAAGGTAGTTGTGACACGATCTGTACATGCCCACGGAACACATACTCGTTGCACGCTGTTGTGCGATGTAGATAATGGTAAGGTGATTCGATGTGGACAGTCGATGGCATAGCAAAACAGTACGGAACCTTTACCCACTTGACTGACTCATATGGGTGCAGTAGACTTCCGGATTCGGGTCCACGAAATGGGTGATATGGGTCAGCGCCACAACCAGTAGCATTCTTGCATTCGAAACCGTTTTTCGTCTCTAGTTCCTCAACTTCCTATTTTGCAGTCGATCTTTACCATTTCTCGTTCTCTTTTGTGTTTGAGCAAATGGTGCTGTGAGGCGGGAACCAAAACCAGAACACACTAGTACAAGGTTTATGGTTGTGCGTACTGAACTGATTGAATTGTAACTCTTGAACAAATTATCAGTGAAGGCATTACGAGAGAGGAAAGAGGGACGGTTGGGAACAGGAAGTCAAGACTGAATGGATGAGAAGGAACGCCGTTAGAATAAGCAGCTTTGAAAAACAGTTTCTGTAGGTAAACTGAATCAGTCGACGTGCTGAACGAAACTTACAAGGCAAAACCGCAATTTCGATAACTATTCCAACTACATGAAATCTAGCTACCTGTGAGTTCGAAAATTAACCACCGAAACTCGAAGCTTCTTAAGTGTTAATAAATGAACAGAATCTTGAAACGAAGCGGCAGGAAGTTGCTCCATCATTGTATCACCTAAAAAGTTTGTCTATGATTGGATTACAACATTGAGTTATATGTGAAATAGCTCCAAAAGATGTCAACTGCATTAAATTGAAGATCCGAGAATAAGGAAGGATCTCAACAAATGTCAGTGGCACGCCAGACAGAACCAAGAAGACAATGGAAAGACACATGCCATTGCTGCAAGATAAACAAGCTATGATGCCCGTAATCGTAAACACAATAGACATTTCGTTCACTCCCTACTTTTGCCGAATTCTCCGTCCAGGAATTTCGCAACTCGCATTAGGAAATCACATAGTCCAGGCCGAGAATGTGACGGTTTAATACTTTATAAAAGTATTGTGCAATCCAAAACGGTAAAAAAAACCCTTCGGGGTTATGGCGTTGCGCTGTCAAACTGCGGTAAGCTCGGTAAGGAATCACTGTGTACGTGTCTCAAGTAATGATACCACAGCTAAAGACCAAAGCAAACAAGTGTGTTGAAAGCTAGCTGACTACTTCTAACTACCAAACCAGAAATAAGGCTACAGATAAAGGGAGGTCAAAATAAAAAAGCGATGATAAGTAACGGAAGGCACATTCACTTCGGTTTGGACAACCGATGAGGTAGAGATGAAGAATGAAAGAGCTGGCATAAGTGGTGAATTCTACAGTTCTTTTAATTCTCTTTTCCTCTCTCACTATTGTCGGGTAACACTCGAACTGTAATTAGATTCGTCTCAAGTGTAAACAACAGGATCAAGTCACGAAATGAAGCATCCTACAGCATTTAGCCTAACTAACTCACCGTTCTTGGTAGATTTATAGTGGAGGAAAGTGGAACGTAACTAGGTGCTGACACACCGGTGATCCGTTGTGGTTGGTGGTGACATTCCACGGAGGCACTGGCCGCTACATTTGCATCTTCTCGAACTGCAGGATGATCGCCTCTATTGGCCTGTGGGGATGCACGATCCAAAGAGTTATCCTTACGCTCAACTTGAGAGGAAGGTACAACAACAACACTTGGCTTTTTGGAACGACGCAAGGACCCTGAATGGCGCATCCCCTCTTCGTTGTCATGTTGCCCGTTTACGCGGCACGTGGATTCTCTCTTGTTTGGTTCACTGAAATAGGCATCGAAATTTGTTTTCCATAGAAACACCTGGAATAACAGAAATTAAAACAGTAGGAAGCACCTGGAACGGAACTGGGTCCTTAAAAACTGAGTCAAATACACATGTGAAGTGCCTCCAGTGTACTCTGGATACCGATCCACAAACGGTTTGGAAAGAGACAAATTAGTTGTAAAAACCAGATACGATTGTCATACACCTCGAATTCAAGGACAACAAAGGCCGCTAACAAGGCCGATTGTTCAATCACCATAGTACATTGATTGCTGCTGCAGCATGTACATAAAAACAGATTAGGACAATGACCTACGAAGCGAAGCATGAACCACTTACAATCCGAGGAAATTCCTCCAAAAGAGGCTTCACCATATTTATCACCTTAGTTCAGTGGTAAACTTAACTGACCTCCCCCATTTCTGTAGAGTTATGTTTCCATAGAAATAGTGAATAACTAAGGGGAACAGAGAGTGGACCTACACTGGTTGGAAAAGATAAGAATGTTGCAGTAGCCAACACACGGAACATAGTCTAAATGTACAAACCCATTTCTTCAATCATTTCGATTCAATAGAGAATGACCCGCCATGTAGTTTCTTTTCCCGTAACTTAATCAAACTACTCACGGATTCAGGCGGCGAATGACTATTATCTTCAGCTCCAAACAACGAATTCGGTTACCCTAGTCTTTGTTTATTTCCCTAGCCTCAATGCTCCGGAGCACTCTTCTAGTTTCCATTTTCCCAACTACCTGCAATCTTCCTGTTTTTTTAAAACCGGAGTCAACAAACTGCATCTCTCTCGTGGGATAAATCACTGTGTAATAAAGGAAACCTCGATCACCGTTGTCATCACGGTCGGAGAGATACGAACTGGGCTTCTGATGCGCCACTCTGTCTCCGTCGAGTGTCCAAGTTGGATGTCAAAATCACCAGCAACGACCGAATTGTCCGTTGAATACACACTGTGGATTGATCGTAATAAATCCTGGGCAAAACCGGTCTTTAGCTATAGAAGACATGGAGTCAGTGAGCGAACAGACAACGAAACTATGGTGACGCTTTGACAGGACTCTCATATCGTTCTGCTGCTTTGTAAGTCAGAAGCTCTGGGTAGAGTCCTCCGAATCAACTCGCAACTTCGGTTTAGTCAACCAGATAGTATCCAACCCACCGAGAGAACCATAGCTTCCGGCGGATAGCCTGTACTAGAACATGGAAGAGCTATTACCTGTGTTGTGAACAGTACACAATGCTTCTTTTGCTTTCGTTTTCCTAGCTCATTGTTTCTTTTCGCTATGGTTTCGATGAGAAGTGATCTCTGAAGAGATTTGCGCAATATATATATATATATATATATATATATATATATATATAAACATGCGGTTAGACTACGGAGCTCATGGGATACTCCAAACAATCGTTGGACAACAAGTGGCGTGAATGAATTCGCCAGTCAGTTGCGTTCAAGCATTCGAAGCCTTTTCTTTTCTCCGGAGTTCCTTATTTTATTACCTTGAAGTTGGTATTCCAGCTTCTGACCCTGATGTACCAACCAAACCCAGAGCACGTTAGTGCAACAGTAACGGTTGTAAAGGCCGAAACTGAAACCGTGGGACTGTCTTTGCTTGTACACAACCGGTTACCGTGTGAACTTGGATCCACCTTCTTCATGGCTAACCGTCAATTTCGGAACCGGCTACTTATCCGCAAACTGGGAACGGTTTGGGTTTTAGTTCTTCTATTTTTTATGGCATGCTTCCCATGAGTGTGGTGGAAAGGACATGCTTTATAACCACTAGGGATCACCATGAGGATGGGGCGGTGAGAACCGTTACCCTCAAGCCTGGAAAGACTTAGAAATACGAGGTCTTATTAGGTTAGATGTGGTAACGAGCCCGATGACAGCTGCGCTCTGATATCGGCGAATTGTAATAAACAAACCCTGAGCCGATAAAAAGGAGGCATCTAACAGGCTGTAACAACTTAGAATTTTTACGTACATCATATAGTATAAAGATAATACGCACACTAACCTGTTCATCGCTGCCTCCAGACGCAAAATGGTCTCCGGAGGCCGAAAAAGCAGCAGCAGTTACAGGACCTGTATGCCCCTGTAATGTGTACAACGGACGACCCTCCAGCAGATCAAATATTTTCAGAGTTGCATCTTCTGAAGCTGACAGCAGAAAGTGTCCATTCGGATGACAACTGACTTTATGTACAGCAGCCGTATGAGCTGCATTTTCACAAACGTCGACAAGGAATGGGAAGAGGAAGGAATGAACAGCATTGTCGCAAAAACAAAAAGCTCAAAAAGGATCAGAAAGTGACACAAATGTTAACGGTCACGAGTTAGGATGAGCGTTTTAATTTTGATTAGAGTAATTCATCAGAATCTCACTTGAATCACTAGAAGCGTGAGTGATAACGACAAGCGGCAATAACCGCAAAAAGGTCGCGTACTTCCACAGATATTCTGTTCATCCATCCGCATGCGAAACACAACTAGGAAGAGTAACTCATCAACTTAGAGTATCGTTATCTCTCTGCAACTCCAATATGTCCTGCTGACCGAAGTTCCACTCGATGGTATACGCTCACCATGCAAATGGGCCTTCATAATCTTGAAATTAGCAGTTATTTACAGCTTTACAGGATCTAAATGGACCACATTTAGTAACAAGCACACTGAAAACGATTGCCGTTTTGACTTAACTTAATTCACCGTATACTCTTATGCAAACAGGTGTATGCAAGTAGAATGCTTGCAGATTCACGAACTCCGCTGGAGTATCTCCCCAGTGGAGAGCACTGAATCGGAGGCGCCTTTCAAGCTAGCGAAGTTGCCATTGTAGGACGGGGATGTATGGCACGTCTCCAGCAACTGCGATTCTTGTTGTAGCTCAATCACCATCAACACAGACCGCAAGCTTGGTTGGTCGTAGAACGTCCGTCTGATTCGGCCGTTGGCACTAGTTATAAGCAGAAACTAACGGACGAGCTAACAAGCCCGTTGAGGAGCCCTATCGAAGTGTGATCAGATCAAACATTTGGTATCACGTTTCGTCTGCCGTCTATCAAAGAGATTCGACCTCGCGACAGTCGCTGAGGCTAATGGGACAGGAACACCAATATCTAAAATGTTAAGAGGCGATTAGTCTGAAGAAAGATCGTGAACACTGGTGGATTAAAATAGCTGAAGAAATTGAAGCAGTGGACATTCAAGGTAACATTTTTAAAAATGTTTGAGGCTATACCCAACGGCCTTAGACGGCCAATTTGGATTGCTGAAATTGTATGCGACAGTCATAGAGAGCTTATTCATGTTGGACGGCATAGGCCCGATTGCTGAGCCAATATTTCAATGATCAGATTAGCATGGCCACGCAGTGAGCTAGTTAGTCCGAGGACCACAAATGCGAACACTAAAGATGAAATGGAAGTAACGCCAAGCACCCGAGTATGGAAAAAGAAAAAGCTGAAAATTCAGAGGGATACCCGCCATTTCTTTTCAAACTAGATAAAAATTCCTGACATAAGCAGTTACTTCCTTGATCAATGACATCTAGAACAATGAGAGTAGTTCGTAAACGCGAGGTGAGTGACTGATTGTACCCATATTCAAGAACGGCACACAGAGTGACTGTAGCAATCATCGTAGAATTAGTTTAATTCCCATAGATACTCAAGTGTTAGCTTCGATAATGCTGCGTTGTCTGACACCGATTCGCGAGAGTATTATCCCTGAATAGCAGACCGGATTTTGCCCAGGTCGAGGTTGTGTCGACCAGATAAATACCTCTTTGGCATCTACTGGAAGCGCGCCACACACCGCCACCCTGCGATCGCAGACCTTCTGGACTTGAAAGGTGTGTTCGACTCAGTGGATCGGACAGCCTGATTCAGTGCTCTCCACCGGAAGGGTATGCCAGAGGGAGAAGTTCGTGAACCTGTTGCAAGCATTCTGCTTGCATATCTGTGGACCCGTGAGAGTATACCGTGCACTGTCAATTTCATTCGAAACGACAAGTAGCATTTGACAAAGGTGTCCCATATCTCCATTCCTGTTCAGATTCGTCATGGACGAGGTAATGGAACATGCTTTAGAGGGTCTCTAGGGTGTACGAATCGAACTGAAATATGGTGATAAGCCGCGTGATCTAGATTAGACCGACGACTTTGTGTCTTTTCGAATCCGTGGACTGTGTACAACGTGAACTAGACGGACTCTCGAGGTCTATAGGCCAGTTCAGTATGCGCTTTGCAACTTAGAAGTGCAAAGTTTTGTTACAAGACCGGACGGCGGTACTGGATAAGGGAGAAAATAACGATCGTGGACCGTCTCAGTTACCTCGGTAGCTGCGTGCCGAACGATGGATGGCAGCCCGACAGTGGATGTAAATACGCGTATATCCAAGGCTCGAGCAGCTTACGCTGGAGTGAAACACTTGTGGCATCGGCCTGATATTTCACTGAAGCTGAAAAGTCGTGTGAACCGTGCTGCAGTGCGTTCAGTTCTCTGGAGTGATTGCGAGACATGGAGTATGCGTGTGGGAGATGTACGCCGCTTGGAGGTTCTCGATCACCGATGTCTATATAGCATCGCCAGGATTAGGTAGAGTGACCGGGCGAGTAATGTAGAGGTTCGGAATCTAGTACTGGGTGCCAATTGTGGGAATACCTTATCTCGACGTATGAAACTTAGTAAACTACACTGGTTAGAGTTGGGTCACGTGTTGCGTATGTCGAACACTCGTCCACCATACCGTGTGCCTTATTTTGCGTTCCTCCGACGGAGTAGAAGAAGCCATGTGGAGGTCAGCAGATGACGTGGCGACGTAGAATGAGAAAATGCACAGTGAAATTAGGTAAGGTAGGTGTTTCGCGACTTCGTGGTTGGGTTGCGAAAGTCTCGTTAACTAACTGGCTGGAGACACTGAAGGAAATGAACAGTGGAGATTGTGTTGTCATTTTCCGTTGAATCGGAATGATTGAAGAAATGGGTCTGTACATTTAGACTATGTTCCGTGTGTTGGCTACTGCAACATTCTTATCTTTTCCAACCAGTGTAGGTCCACTTTCTGTTCCCCTTAGTTATTCACTATTTCTATGGGAACATAACTCTACAGAAATGGGGGAGGTCAGTGAAGCTTGCCTTGCTGCTTAATGCTAATCGATGATGTTGATGACAAGTGAATACAAAGCAACGACAGTGACCTGTCAGGAATCCCAGTTTGTTTTGTCAAGACTGCCCTAGGTAACGAAATCTCCAGTATCCATTGTGGCATTTTTAGGCATTTAAAACGAGCACTAGGCAGAGACGAGGTTTGTCCAGGAATTTTCATTAGCCCTTAAACAGTCTCATTGAATGACAACGTTCTTGATTCAGCCAAGAGTATGCAGTGGGTGTGACGAACCTGTTCAACGGGATCAACTTTAATCAACAACTACGTCACCTTTTTTCGTCCTCATCATCTGCCAGCTCGACCGTGACAATACCGTCGTGTTTGTGGCGCGACTCAAATGGCACACCAGCATTGGGATCATAGTGAAAATCAGGAAAGTGACGCACAATCTGGCCAGACGTGGAAGAATCAGTGAGCACCGAATTCCTTGTGGGGTATATTGTTTCGTATTTAGTTAATTGTGCTCTTTAGTAAGCGGTGCCTCCCATAATCGTGCCACAAAACTTATCAGTTCCAGCCGTAATGCATCGTTTATTTGTCGGGTTCAATAATACAGATAGGGATTCGGTCTTCTTGATTCAACTTGCAAACGTTTCGACTCACCTCTGTGTTACAACAATTTATTGGACAAATTCAATCAGTTGACCGTATATTGCGCTCTAAACGGTTTAATGCCAACCCTGCCGCGTTTAACGCCTTCAAAAAATGGATTCACTGATATAAAACATTCTCCAGCTTTCTGATCTCCATCGATAATCTCCAGCCCAACAAATTAGACACCCTGATCGATTACGTACCGCCGTTTGTTTGATTAACGTCGTCCAGTCCCGTATCAGGGCTTTACACTTTGAAGGTGCAAGCACGCCAAATGAAGCCACAGCATTTGCGAGTCCGTCTGGTGCACGTTGCGTATGTTCCGCAGATTCGAACGGGTTCAAACAGCTTCTCATTATTTCTCAGCTGGACAACTACGTACTGAAAACCATCTAAAACATCCTCCATTGCTCCGTCCATGACGAACGCAGACAAAAATGGAGAGACGGAGACGCCCTAGTCGAACACCACAGGTCGTTTATGATCGTCCTCATCGTCGTTCGGCGTAAAACAACAAGACAAGCCTCACATTGCACACTTCAGGAGACGTAGTAGCTCAAGCTGTGGGTCAACGCGGTGTAGGAATAGTCATCAGTGAGAAGATTGAAGCGGCCCTTTTAGACTGGATTCCAGTCAACAATTGCCTGTGTGCCAGGAGACTGCAGGGATCATCATCATCACCGTTCAGCGTTAAACATCAAGGCAAGTTTCACTGACC
>LUCM01000117.1:24328-52445 GCA_008360955.1 Fasciolopsis buskii
ATGGTCCTCAGACTGCAAAAGGCACACAACATCGTCTACGTAATCTATGTCGCATTGCTTTCCTCCATTTCCCAGTTCGACCTTTACATTCTGGAGACCTCCCAACGCGTCCTCCATTACCTCATCCATGGCGAAGTTGGACAGGAATGGAAAGGTGGGACATCCTCGGCGAACACATCTAGTCGTTTCGAATAAGCTTTTTGGTTCGCCGTAAACTCATACGCGATCACAGGTATGAGCTAAGACCTTAGTGATTCGGAATTAAACTAATCCCACGATGATTATTACTCTCACTGCATGCAGCGTTCTTGACGGTCGGTACAATCAGTGACTCACCTCCACGATAACGGAATACGTTCCTCGTTCCAAATATCACGAAGTAAGGAGGTAAGTGTCTCATCAGGGCTTCTCCATCCACTTCAAAAGAACTGGGGGGAAGTTTGCACCATCGGTAGCTTTTCTCTCCTCCAGAAGTTGAATATTCGACTTTACGTCCACGTCTAATGGTGGATCAATTGACACGTCCTGCAAATCCGGTGCTGCCGACGTCGCACTGATTACGTTAGCGTGCGACCTGCTAAACTGGTCCTTGCAATGCTTAGCCCGACAGGCCATCCTTTGTTGCCCACCATGAATGTTCTCTTCATTTCGTGGACGTGTTACTCATTGGGGACGGTGGACGGTTGCTGCTAGGCAGTCCAGCCGCTAAGCAGAAGAATGATTAGGGTTCTCAACCAAAGCCTTTGGTTCTGACAAGGACCTGACCGCAAGGCAGTGGGTTGTGTTTAGCTCAGTGGAAGCCCATTTACTTGGAATAATTATTCTTCCACTCGTATTTCCGACTGAGCTGCTTACTCAGATCAACTCCCAACTTGGAGGACCAGGAGACTACTTCGTCAGGCCTCTACCCATTGACTTTCCAGGCATGCTTGGATCTTCGGCTTGAGATAAGCCATCCTGTATAGCTTGTTGAGTCATGGAGATGCGCAAGCCGTCGCATCACGTCAGTGTGAAATGTTTTTCGTCCGAAGGCTTTTGGAATTTTCGCGTCATAACTTGAGACGTGTGTAGGCGCAAGATTCAACGTATGATATCCTGGCTCAACTATGCTTTCAGCCAGTTTATGGCAGATTGAAGGAAAACCATTCTACTCAGTGTAACGTTTTTGAGATGTTGTGGTAGAGTGCAGTGCACATGTTTTTTCAGGGGGATTTTCGTTTCTCCACGATAAAGTCCCCTATTCACATCTACTCTTTTGTGATGTGCTCTTTTGTTTTTATCTCACTTCACTCAGGTGAGAATTAGCAACTTAGACGGAAATAAGAAACCAGGATAACTTTTCCAACGAGTTTCCCTCTAGAAACATCCATTTTGCAAATACTCTGCAGGCCATCAACAGCAGAATCTACCGGTCGCCAGAGTTGGGCGCTCAGTGTTGTCCACAATTGCGCAAGATAATTATATTCCCTAATTTGTGCGACTACTTCATGCCCGTCGCTTGGAGCGTATAATTATTGTTGAATTTTTTTTGGTCAGTAATGAGTGAAGCACCCGTAACAAAGCGCTTCAGGATCAGGGAAAAGAATTGTCGTTGTTTTAACTAGATTATAAATATTTTTTACAGTCGCTTTTGGGATGTGAATAATTTCCCCTATGGAAGGCACACTCTCGGCATGACTTATTCGTTTACCATGTGCGAGTAGCGGTCTTATTTTGTTTAAAATTCTGGAACAACCTAAAAACAAGATTTCAAATCCACCGAGGTTTTTTAATCAGTTCAATATCCTATACGTTGTGCTACCAAAAGATTTTACCGATTCTCCGTCAGCGTTAAACAGCAGGGGAAGCCTCACTGACCGCTGCCTTTTCCCCAGAGTTATACGTTTCCATAAAAGATGAATATCCAAGGGGAACAGGGAGTGGACCTACACAGGCGGGAAAAGATAAGACGCTGCTGCAACCAACTCACAGATCACAGTCTAACTGTACAAACACACTCTTTCAATCATTCTGATTCGATAGAAAATGACCACATGATCACTACTGTTTGCGGTTCATTGTCATATCCTTTAATGTCTCCAGCCAGCTAGTTGACGAGTGTTTCGGAACCAAACCACAATAACAAGGTAAAAAGTTAACACAGCGCTTGAATAACCTTGACTTAAGCTCAACTTTGATGCAAACCTAGATCTCCAAACGATTATTTTTTCTTCTGATAAATCATGACTGTTGGACCCTAGTTTACGCAAAATATCCTTGTTAACAAATGTTTATTTTCAGTCCACAAATACGGGAGTATTCATCGGTAAAATACTCGATAAAACGAATGATGACAAGCGAGCTTGTTGTTATAGTAGGAGGGATCTGTAGGTAAATTCATGGTATCTAGTTATGCTTTATACCTCGCAAATAATGACACCCTGAGAATATGAACAATGGAAACTTTCGAATGCCTCAAAATCGACAGTTCCCATGCATTCATGCGCCCTTCGACTTCAATGGTAGGTCTTCATTATGGCGCCGCCTGATGAGTAGTCGAGCACTTGAGAAGAATGTGTCGGTCCTCAGAGAGTTGTTGCGTCGTTACATAGGTCCGGTTAACGATTATAATCGGCTTTCATCACCATTAATCGACCTTTATCTACGTTTTTTCGACTTCGTCATAGAAGACGCTCCACGGAACGACTTCTTTGGCCTACTGGACGGTGGATTTGATATTCCCCCGGGAAACAGAGTTCTAACTTAGACTACGTCGATGATATCGCCTTGCTGCTCGATGATGTACAGGCGACTCAACACGCGTTGGTAATTGAGGTATACACATACGATGTGTGATGTGTACCTTCAAAATGGAAGGACCGTCATCAGGTCTGTCAAGAGTGTACCTACACCCACCCTTTGTGATGATCGGTTAGAGATAGTCAGTACCTTCAATTCCTTCGAGAATCTAGTTGTAACGGGGGTATTAGAGACATCACATCACGAATTGCAAAAAGCAGGACAGCTTTCGTGAACGTGCAACACTTGAGACGCCGCCGTAACATCCGACTTCCCCTCGGATGTGAAATGCCAAAGTTCAGTGTTCTTTGCGATTGCGAAGCCTATCTTCTCCGCGTTGAGGGTGCCCGGCGACTTTCTGTATTCCACCGTCGATGCCTCCGAAGTATTGCTCGTATTTGGTGGGAACATCGGCTGAGTAACAGTAAGACGCATCGTACTATGTTCGGTGCATTGTTTGACCGAGGTAATCGCCGTGCACGTCTTCAGTGTCTTGGAGTCGTATTACGTACGCCTACCTTTTTGTACTTATATATATATATATATATCACCGGAATCGAATCTGTAGCATCAGTAGTGTACATGGAAGCTCTTCATCGAAGAGTCCACAGAAGAACCACAACTGTGATTCGTTGATAATTCTTTGTTAGTTGGGCTAAGCCAACCTTAGGAACGAGGGCAGGATGCCCCAGAATATACATATGTATATATAGAAGCAGCAAACAGTATCTGGATGCGTGAACAAAATTTGCCCGGGAGCACACGACCGGTTTCGCGTGGCTTGGTAATCCCTCTGTGTACAAATCAATGAGGAAAAATGGCTTATCGTTGTCATAGTGACTTCATTTGAATAAAATAGGAGTTCACAAGTGTCCGCATCGCACACTAGAAAATGTGCGGAGACCGTCGTGACTCGTTGTTGCGGGGTAATTGAATACATTTGACGATATAACTCGTGAACTTCTAGTATCGGGTAAAACATACAAAAGGGACACTTGGTCTGTATGTTGACTACGGCATTAGATAGAAACAAATGGTATTGCGGGAAGGTTATTACCATAAAGTCCGAAAGACTCATCTACTAGTGGGCTGGAGACACTGAAGGGAATGGCAGTGAACCGTGAACAGTAGCAATTGTGTTGTCATGTTCTACCGAATCAGAATGATTGAAGGAGTGCGTGTGCACAGTTAGACTCTGTTCCATGGGTTGGTTGCAGCATTTTATCTTTTCCCGCCTGTGTAGGTCCACTCCCTGTTCCCCTTGGATGTTCACTCTTTTTGCAGAAAAATGCACATTTGGGGCAAGGCAGCGGTCAGTGAGGCTTGCCTTAGTGCTAAACACTGAACGGTGATGTATAATAATATTAGTGATGATAACAATAATAATAATATATTTATAATATATATATATATATATTCAACCTGTCTCTTCTGTCTCCAACCCAATCTGTTTGCCCCTTCTGCCTACCCATAGTATCTCCATTGATAACACGCCCGATACTCGCAACGATTTATTGTCAAGTAATGTAGTAGGTGGTTTTCAGTCTGCTAGCTCACATTTTCTCAAGCCTCGTCAGCCTCTGCATCTGGGTTCCTTCAATGTGCGCACTTTAATGCAGGCTGACCAACAGGCGTGTTTGGCTCTGACAGTGAACTCACTTTCGATTGATGTCTGCTGTGTGAGTGAAACGCGAATTCAGGATTCGAGTAAAGTAATTCAGCTAACTGCGCCAAATATCTCATCAAGATATTTTCTTTGCACTTCAGGAGACGAAGCAACTCAAGCTGTGGGTGAACGCGGTGTAGGAATAGTCTTGAGTGAGAAGTCTGAAGCAGCCCGTTTAGACTGGATCCCAGTCAACAGTCGCTTGTGTTCCATGAGACTGCACGGACCAGTCGGCGTCTGAAAGGATAGTAGTGTTAAGCGTAGTTTATTTGTTATCTCAGCATACGCTCCAACAGACTGACAGACTGCAGCACTGACATGGAGAAAGACGAGTTTTACGATAACCTCGTCACTCTTGTTCGGAAGAGCAAACGCTCTGACATTGTAGTGTTGGGAGGTTACTTTAATGCACAAGTTGGAAAACTGAGTGCATCGGATTCCTGTTAGGGTGGGCTGTGCGCCTTGCCTGCTGTGCGAACAGACAACGGGGAAAGACTTGTCTGATTCTGTGCAGATAATCATTTATTCCTATCTAGTTCGAATTTCCGACACAATTCGCGTCGCTCAGCAACATGGCGTTCTAACTCGATGGGTACTTTGAGTCAGATTGACCATATCACAAGTAGCCACCGTTGGCGCGGTTCTGTCCAGAACTGTAGATCATACTGAACCACGTACGTCGAATCGGACCATGCGTTAGTTTGGTTTTGTGTCAGTGTTTGGTTATCTCCTGCTGATTGACTCCAAAGATCAGTTTTTTCGTCAAGTCTCTTCCGATTCTCGTTTCGCGAAAGAGCCAGGTCCGTAATTTTGAATACTGAAATCTTGCATGATACTTCTACTTCGCTCTTATAATATTCCCTCAGAGCAGTGACAAGATCCACTTGATATTCGTTTGTTTTCCACTCATCTATCTGAAATCTTCGACATACCTTGGCATGAATATCTGTATGATTTTTGTTTTCTCTATCAGGTGGATTTGACCCTTAGCGTTTTTGGCTCTCCATGCCTCCCACATCAGATAAACATGGATATGCATCCAGATCAGCTGTACCGCAACATGGATTCCCCGTCCGTGCACAGCCTTTCCGGTGTGGTTTTGGCTCACGAAATTCGAAAAATTCTAGACAAAGATCAGTCATACTATGCTCTGCTTCGAGCAGTTCGAGCATGGATTCGTGCGCGGGGTGTCAGTGGCTTTATTTATGGATTTCCACCCACTGTATCATGGACCATCTTAGTTGCATATCTTTGCAAGCGCAATTCGAGTAGTTCCGTGAGTCAGTCTTTGTTCTTCACTGCACGATATCCTCTACCGACCTCTGTGGATGATAATGCATCTAACCGGTTTATCTAGTTATGTAAGCAAAACTTTTCTCATCCGAAAAATCGGGGAGCATGCAGATTTTCATGCAACTAATGATCATATGAAGTGATTTAATCAAGGAGCTTACCGAAGTTCCAACCATACCCAAGACCGGGATAGTGTTTCCGCGCTTCATGGTACTAGCTATCCTCTTCCCCAAAAATCGTTGGAAATTTAGGTTAGTCACAGTGAAGTCTTCTGAATTACTATTTTCTATTCGCTTGACGTCCGTGGATCTTGTTTTTCCCCGTCACTCGACTGTCATCTGCGAGGATTTCAGGAGACCGCGGGATAAGCAGCCTAAATCAAGTGGAGCATACTTCTGAGCGGTAGATCCCGATCTGGCCTAACCCAACTTTATGTTTCTTGGAAACAATCGATTTATCTCAAGGTTTGTTGCCCACTAAGGTGTCACTGCTTCCAGCTCCCTGATTTCCTTCCAACGGAGACTGACCGGCGGTGGTCAAAGGGATAAGGTCGTTGCGTTTGGACTTAAAGGTCGCTGGTTTGAATCCTCCCACCGCAGGTCAACTCCCCCACTTGGCAGCCCCCTGTTGGCCGCGGCCCTCTTCCTGAAAAATGATGTACGTTATTGTTTAATTAATAAAGAAAATAGAAGATGAAGATACATATATATATATATATATACATATATATATATATATTGTTCACTCATCCAGATACTACTTACAATTTCTATGTGTACATATGTATATTCTGGGGCATGCTTCCCTCGTTCTTAAGGTTGGCTCAGCCCAGCGAATCACGGTTGTGGTTTTTCTGTGGACTCTTCGACGCTACAAATTAGATTCTGGTGATGTATATATATAATAAATAATCTTGAAAATAATAAACTATAAAAACCAGTTGATAAGTTGAGACAATTGTAAACTCGATGAGGCGCTATAATTTCACTGATTCTTATCAGTGAACCGAGTAGAAAAATAGATATCCGTGATCTTGAACAAAGCGAAATATGGTAGCTATCTACAGATATCTAAAAATTCATCCCCGGATGGGTCATGAAATACGATGAATAATTGATGATATGGAAGAGTTGGTAGAGTTCAGACATTCAATCGTGAGACACATTGGCGCTGGATATTGTGCTGGGTGACCATTTTGTCAACTTACGGTTAGCTTAATCTGTCATTTGTCGACGGATTCACCATTGCAACTTATTGGGTGCGCAAAAAAATGAAGCGGGAAAGAATGTGAACCTCCCAAGAGGACGGTCTTTCTGATGGCAACTTATGTTTCAGAGTTGGTGAATGCACTTCAGAATGCAGGCAATTAAACCGAGGTTCGTGAACACTAATTCAGGGAAACTAGGTCAAATGGCAATGCATGACCAATACTCACGAACATGAAATCGCGCATGTGTCTAATCAATCGACATCTCTTCGAAAAGTTCCAGCCTCCGGCGAGAACACCTATCCGTATACCGATCATCACAAAGCAGTCAATAAAAACACGATCAATAGGATATTGTTCTGCAATTTCTCTCAGATTGTAACTTCGGATGATGAAATTTCATCTCCTGAGATAATACTATGTTGGTTGAGTGCACAAGTTTTAAATGAGAATAAACAAGCTAATAATCTCAAATATTCGACCTGAGTTGTGCGTAGTGTTATTAACTCCGTCGTTGGTCAGTTCGCGACATAATGGAATTATATGTTAAACTCATTCTTCCCCTTAGTATGATTTGCTTCGATGTAGTATCCGCAGCGAGATCCCATTAGTGCATGCATAATTGTTAAAACTGGAACTGAACTCATGCCTTGTCACAGCGGGTGCTTTGTAAGAAGCGAATTGAAGTCCGCGGAATAATCTTGACGAAATTATAAAAGTCTGTTCAGGTGCTTTCACGGTTCCACTCGACCACCTCGAACCGGGAAATTCTAAGAGTTAATGTTCGAGGTTTGACATTACGATCATGAACCCTTGACGCATCTTCCACTGTCCATTTACTCTCACGCAAGCCAGAGTATCAAATCATGCTATGGGATCAAGAAATTCTTAACTGATATGCCCGTCGACGATATCTGTTTGAACAATAACGTCTAAGCCAGGCCTGCTCAAACATCTGACTGCTGTATAGTGATGCCAAAAAGCTACTTAACAAAAATCAAAAGCAGTCACGAGACTACACCCGTGGTGTGATGGTTTGCGTGCCTCCATGACCCAACGAACTATACAGGATGGTGTGTCTCAAGCCGAAGATCCAATCATGCCTGGAAGGTCAATGGGTAGACGTCTGACGAAGTAGTCTCCTGATCCTCCAAGTTGGGAGTTGATCTGAGTTAGCAGCTCAGTCGGAAAAATGATTGGAAGAATAATCGATCCAAGTAAATGGGCGCCCACTCAGCTATACACAACCCACTGCCTTGCGGTCAGGTCCTTGTCAGAACCAAAGGCTTTGGTTGAGAACCCTAATCATTCTTCTGCTTAGCGGCTGGACTACCTAGCAGTACCGGTCCATTATTCCCCATGAGTTACACGCCTACAAATAATTTCATACTGCATCAGTCGTCGCGCACCATAATCAGGACCGCACTGCCCATTGCATCGAGCGGAGTGGGTAGTGATAAGTATGCTACTGCTCAGAGTTCCCTCTCTTTTATTCAACCTGTCTCTTCTGTCTCAAACCCAATCTGTCTGCCCCTCCTGCCTACCCATAATATCTCCATTGATAATACGCTCGATACTCGTAATGGTTTATTGTCAAGTAATGTAGTGTGTAGTTTTCAGTCTGCTAGCTCACATCTTCCCAAAACTCGTCAGTCTCTGAATCTCGGTTCTTTCAATGCGCGCACTTTAATGCAGGCTGACCAACAGGCGTGTTTGGCTCTGACAGTGAACTCACTTTCGATTGATGTCTGCTGTGTGAGTGAAACGCGAATTCAGGATTCGAGTAAAGTAATTCAGCTAACTGCGCCAAATATCTCATCAAGATATTTTCTTTGCACTTCAGGAGACGAAGCAACTCAAGCTGTGGGTGAACGCGGTGTAGGAATAGTCTTGAGTGAGAAGTCTGAAGCAGCCCGTTTAGACTGGATCCCAGTCAACAGTCGCTTGTGTTCCATGAGTCTGCAGGGATCAGTCGGCGTTTGAATGGATCGTAGTGTTAAGCGCAGTTTATTTGTTATCTCAGCATACGCTCCAACAGACTGACAGACTGCAGCACTGACATGGAGAAAGACGAGTTTTACGATAACCTCGTCACTCTTGTTCGGAAGAGCAAACGCTCTGACATTGTAGTGTTGGGAGGTTACTTTAATGCACAAGTTGGAAAACTGAGTGCATCGGATTCCTGTTAGGGTGGGCTGTGCGCCTTGCCTGCTGTGCGAACAGACAACGGGGAAAGACTTGTCTGATTCTGTGCAGATAATCATTTATTCCTATCTAGTTCGAATTTCCGACACAATTCGCGTCGCTCAGCAACATGGCGTTCTAACTCGATGGGTACTTTGAGTCAGATTGACCATATCACAAGTAGCCACCGTTGGCGCGGTTCTGTCCAGAACTGTAGATCATACTGAACCACGTACGTCGAATCGGACCATGCGTTTGATTTGACGCGATTTTTGCTGCAGCTCAACTGCCACCGAATGATTAGGGTTCTCAGCCGAAGCCTTTGGTTCTTACAAGAACCTGACCGCAAGGCAGCGGTGCACAGCTGAGTGGGCGCCCATATACTTGGATCAATTATTCTCCCACTCGTTTTTACGACTGAGCTGCTAACTCAGATCAACCCTTAACTTCAAAGACCCAGAGACTACTTCGTCATACGTCTACCCATTGACCTTCGTGAGGTTAGTTTAATTCCGATAGTCACTAAGTTGCCAGCTTCGATAACGCTGCGCCGTTTGACACCGATTCGCGAGAGTAATATCTGCGAACAACAGGCCGGATTTCGTTCAGGTCAAGGTTGCATCGACCAAATATTCACTCTTCGCCAAATACTCGAAACGCGCCCGCACGCACCGCCGTCCTACGATCGTAGTCTTCCTCGACTTGAAATGTGCTTTCGACTCCGTGGATCGACCGGCACTACTCAGTGCTCTCCACCGGAAGGGTATGCCAACGAAGTTTGTGAACCTGTTGCGAGCATTGTACTCGCATACCGATGGTCGCGTTAGGGTATACGTTCATTCGAAACGACTAGTGGCGTTCGACAAGGGTGTCCCATCTCTTCATTCTTGTTCAACTTTGTCATGGGCGTGGTGATGGAAGATGCTTTAGGAGGTCTTCGTGATGTAGGAGTGGAACTGGGAAGTGGAGGGAAGCTATGCGACCTAGATTGCGCAGACGACGTCGTGTTCCTGTTCGAGTCTGCGAACCATGCACAACGGACACTAGATAGACTCTCGAGGTGGGTAGTTCGGTTTGGCATGTGCTTTGCTCCTTCAAATTGCAAAGTGCTGTTACAGGACTGGAGGATAGCAGCGCCGAACTTGATACTGGATGGAGAGGAACTAACGACTGTGGGCCGTTTCACCTACCTTGGTAGCTGCGTGTCTAACGACGGTAGCTCGGGATTGGAGGTAAGTATGCGTATATCCAAGGCTCGTGCAGCTTACGCTGGACTGAAGCACTTTTGTCGTCGGCCTGATATTTCACTGAAGTTGAAAGGTCGTGTGTACTGTGCCGCATCGCGTTCAGTTCTGTTGCACGGTTGCGAGACGTGGAGTATGCGTGTGGGCGATGTTCGTCGGTTGGAGGTTTTCGACAACCGATGTTTACGTAGTATGGCTAGGATTGGATGGAGTGACCGGGTGAGTAATATTGAGGTTAGGAATCTGGTACTATGTGCCGGCTGTCACCATACCTTGTTTCATCGTGTGAAACCTAGTAGTCTACGCTGGTTGGGTCACGTGTTGCGTATGTCGAACACTCGTCTACCATATTGTGCCCTATTTTGTGTTCCTCCTAAGGAATGGAAGAAGCCATGTGGAGATCAACAGATGACGTGATAACGTGGGATGAGAAAATGTACAGCGAACATAGGTAAAGTAGGTGTCTGACGCCTTCGTGGTTGGGGTTGTGGTCCGAATGACTTGTCGACTTGCTGGCTGGAGAGACTGAAGGATATGGCAGTGAACTGTGAACAGTGGCGATCGTGCTGTCATTTTCTATCGAATCAGAATGATTGAAAACACGCACGTTTGTACAGTTAGACTGTGTTCCGTGTGTCGGCTGCAGTAGCATCTTATCTTTTCCCGCCTGTGTAGGTCCACTCCCCCTTCCTATTTGATATTCATTCTTTTTATGTAAACGTGTAACTCTGGGGAAAGGCAGCGGTCAGTGAGGCTTGCCTTGCTGTTTATCGCTGAACGGTGATTATGACGATAATGACTGTTTCCCCTATCTCCGCAACTGCGTGATGAGGAGCGGTAGGACGGCATTGTAGGCAAGCACGCGTACACTCAAGGGTGGCGCCTCCTGTGTTGGATTGAAACACTTGTGCCGCTTCCTTGGTATATCGCTGAAATAGAATGAGCAAGTTTGTTGTCCCGCGGTGCGCTCACTTGTGCTGTATGGCTCCGAGATGTGGTGAGCATTTTCGCCTCGACATTTTTGATCGTCGATGTTTGTGTTGTAAGGCTGTGATTGAATGAAGTGGTTGTGTAAGCCATCTGCAGTTTAGGAATCGAGAATATTCCATCGCAGCTTATAAAGGTCAGTAGGCTTCGTTGGTTAGGTCACCTGTTGCGTATGGTGAACGTTCATCCACCGTACCATGCTTTATTTTCCGTTCCACAGTAGAAGAAACTACATGGAGGTTAACAGAATAGTTGGCAGTGTGGAATGAGCGAATGCATAGCGAATGTAGGTGGATATGATAGCGAACCATGAACGGTGATCATATTGTCATTTTCTCTCGAATCAGAATGATTACACTGTACGTCTGTGATGCATTTCGTGTTTTGGGTGATGCGGCATCTTTTCCTTTCCTCGCTCTTATTCGTCGACTCCCTTTTCTCCTTCTATATTCGTTCTTTCCTGTTGTTTAACGCTGACTGATGGTGATGCTGATGCGCTTACGAGGGCGGAGGATTGGGTATAGTTGATAGATCTTGCTACTTGGTTAGTTATATCACACCTGGTGGTGGTGTCTGATAAAGTATCTTCGTACATCCGAAATGCTCGGTTGGGCGTTCGCCGGGTTGAAACATCGTTAGCATCAGTGTGACACCTTTTTGTCCAGCAGACGTTAAGCTTACACAGCACTATTGAGGTCGGTGCTGCTATAGGGTTCATATACACTGCAAAGGTGCTAAAGCTTCCGTTACTTGGAAACCGTTACCTTCGTAGTATTGACATAAGATGGTGGGAGCATTTTTTATCGGAAGCTCAGAGGTTAGGCTTTAGGTACTGGGTTCTAAGGTTCATTCCTTCGAAAAGGTACTACTTCGTACGCTAATCTTCGAGACAGGTAGTAGTTGTAAGATTAGTCAAGATAGTCATTCGATGGCATGAGAAGATACGAAAACTTGAACCACTGGCCTGACTCGTGAGTCCAGTGAGACGACAGAGGTGGAGTCCACAAGACCCACCAAGTAATTGCTGTGTACACTAGACTATATTATTAAGTATCGCAATCAATAGTGTTCTTGCATTTAGAATCTCTCCTCTTCCATATAGTTCTTAGATTTATTGCTTTGCAGTTAATTTCCCACTATTTTTCATTCTTTTTCCCCCTTTTGGATCGATGGGGCTGTGAGGTACTAATCAGAACACTTTACTGCATGGTTAGTAATTGTTAAAACTAACGCATCCATTTTAGGGACGATGGGTGAAATACCATCCGGGCATCCAACACAAGGAGCTTCTCGTAATTTGACAGCCAGACCAGAATTTTCCATCAAGCCCTCTCCCAGTTATGGTTCACACGCGTTTATTTTTCTAACATAAGACAACCAAGTGCAACATAATCATGCCATGAATGTTAGAAATTTTCTTAACCAGTTCAATGATGGAAATCACATCGGTTGTTTCTCGTTTATTCTTATGCAAGTATTGGATGCAGTTCTGCTTCCGTATCCGTCAACTTCTGTGGGAGGAGGCACATCCACATATGCACGCTTTTGCAGAGGCCATCTTAATTATTCGAGGCGTTTTTGAACGTGAATGTTCCTTGTGTTCTTTTTTAGGCGATCCAACATAGTTCCAACGAAAGCATTTTTCTGGCCGTGGGAGGTATTTGATGCTACGCAAAATTTTAAAGTTGATCGATTCGTTAGGCATGAACTGGTTTATTGCCGTCTTTGATGAAACTATGATGGAATATGTTACCTAAAGGCAGGTAAATCTGATTTAACAGAATCCGAACACAACAGATGTCGTTGACTTTGTCGTTCAAAAAATCCAACATGCTCCTACCTAAGCTCCAGGTTCTTTTTTTCTATCTGTGAAGCGCTTTTTTCTGTGAGTGTTGATATTCATCGTCCGTAAATGTTCTGTAGCTTCCCCTCCACACCGTGCGTCGACCATCATTTTTCAATGCGAAGTGCACTTTATTCTCATTAAGAATACAGTCTTGTGCATCAGTGTTTCACCAATTCTGGTGATATTTGTCCTAAAGAATGATCTCTTGGTGTTCCCAAGAGATCACCACGACTCGAGATTCAATTTCGCCTGAGCCAAAAGCTGCTGGAAGCAAACCGGCCGAACTGCACGCATATTCCTGCCCTTGGCGGAGACCGTGGGGAGTTGTTACACTTAACAGTTTGACCTGTCTTGTCCAGTTTGTTACGCATGTTTCTAGGAGCCTCGTCCAGATGATGCGCTTCAGGCCGGTTAGATCGATTTCCACTTCAGCTTTTTAGTAGGTATTGGAACGAAATACCATCAAAATGACTGGTGGGTTCCTTAGGTATAGATTTGTAGTGGTCTTATGCGTAACGGAACTTTATCTGTCATAGGACTAGTCGGCGAGATGCCCTCTACCAGGTTTAGTGTGACTACAGCCTATTCTGAGGATAGTGTCCGGGGTCCCGCAGAACTGTTACAAAGTAATATTGAAAGTTTGCTTATTTTTTTGTGTAACTTATCGCTTAGCTCTAGTACTGTTGCGGACCCGAATTTATCAAGCTTCGACTACAGTCGCTGATAACGTAGGTAATAGCAGCGCTATATGGATCCGTTTGAAGTACGTTCGGTATGCGGCAACCGGATCAGGTGACACGGATTCTCATGTGTTTCATTTCCCCCTTTGTTCAGCATGAATCTGATCACCGTGACTAAGCCAATTTCCTTTTTGGTGTGCTATTGTTATAGTTTATGAAATTTACCATATATTTTTCAACTGGATGTTCGGGTTCTTATGAGTTGTCTGTCCTCAAAAGTTGTCATTCAGATGCAAGAATTCTTTCATTTCTGTTTATTCTCCGTTTCTTAACACCAACAGGATTCTATCGTATGCGTATGTGATCTCGCAGAATGTAGTACTCATTCAAGCCCCAACTTAGGCAGACGGCGGCATTCTGTCACTTGTCTGCTGTACCAGTTTTTCTATACCTTCTCTTCATGGGAATGGCCTCGTCCGGTGCTTATCACACCAGTCCAGAACGTTTCCGTCAGTACCTGGGATCGGAAGGTGAGTCCAATTTTTATTTTGTATACTCATCTTCAAAAGAGTCACGTTGTCATTTAGAACACCGGGAGCATACTTAACGAGAATTCTGTTTCGCTGTCATTCTCCTTCAGTAAGTAGATATTTGACGTTCGGCCAAGGTGGCAGTTCCAATGTCAACTCCGTGGTATTCCAGCGGAACATGACTAGCATCACTTATCCACGAGTGTTATTGGAACATAACTGGAAGGTAACTGAACAGCTGTGACAAACTTCAGTTCACGATGGATAGCCAGTCTTTTGGCGTTTCAGTTACGAGCTGGGTAGAGTATTCTAATAGGAAATTCTTTTCACCTGTCCCAAACTTGACTTAGGGGGGTCCTATTCCGAGTATGAGATGTCATGTGTTGAAACTAAGTTCTTCTAGACACTGTCTACCTCCGTTTTTAACTACCCATTCAGGTGGTATCACTATCACGGATGCCGTGCTTCAAAGTGCTCCGTGGAAACGAGCACCCTTCGGTGGTACGAACCGAGCAATCCGTCGCTGATTCTCATTGAGTTACGGGTCCCAAGCATTGTTCCAAAGACTTACGGGTTAAACTTTATACGACTAAGGAGTGCTTCTGATTGCAAGATGTATCTCATATGAATGAGAGAAAAGAACTTCCCCAGAAGAGTACGACCGGACTAAGGAATACCTTCATAGCCCTCCCGCCACAAAAAAGCGTGCAAATTTGAGATTTTGAGTTACGTAGATGTATTGTTTACAAATTGTCCCGAATACCGCTTGTTGTTTCGGTTGCCCCGAACAGGTTTCAAATTTTTTTTTGAAGGATTATATTATCCAGCTTCGCTGTGATGCTCATTGAATGTCACTCACGACGGTAAACCGTTTGTCCGTTGGTTATTGTTTTGTTATACTGTTTGTCTCACAACGTTTAGTGTCGCCTTGATGAATTTACCTTCGACAACAAATTATTTCACTTTCGTAAATTATGATATGGAACCTGTTCCTTTTGACAGATCGCCACAGTAAACATGGGCAGCAAAGCATTTTCGCCGCAACCACGCACTAATGGGACATTTTTCACTACGTGTTTATGATATCAGATAATGTCAAGAAACCGTCAGCAGAATTCGTAACGGTGTTTGAGAGCTTCAATGATTCGATCGATTACTTGGTCTTATCAAAGTGGGTGCTGCAAGTAGTTCCTTTGGTCTTGATTTTCACACTGTTGACTCATAGGGCAAAGTTTTATCAAATCCGATATTCCATCGTGAGGACATTCCGCTCGGAATTTTTTTTCTCACTATGTTTTCCGTCTTTCATTTACTAGCACTTATTTCATGTGTTGCTTTCTAGAAAAACCTTCCGAGTAGTACCGCTCTGATGCCGATCATTAGCCCTGCGTTTCCGAACAAGAATACCGCATTTTCAGTACGAGAAGCCACCAAAAACATTGTTGTCAGAGAATTGAAACGTGGTAAGCAAGCTGTCTGTTTTTTTTCGCCTAATTTTTGTTGCGAATGTCCACTGAAGTAGAAGATGGATTGTGTTTACCACGTGATTCCTTTTGCACTGGCGTTACTCAAATGACCATTGACATGAGGCTATCTTTGTTTGATCCGGGTTATCGCTGCGCCGTTAACGATGCCCATCCATCGTGCAATGACCAGTAGTCGAATGATATTTTTTATTTAGTTTAAGTCTGTTTATGGGTCATGGGCCACCAGAACCATGACCGGGATGGTGAGCAATAATGGATAGAAAAAAAGGGCTCACCTTACTGCATGTTCCATGGAATGGAACTCTTCTGTACTTCTCGTCCCGTCCCAACCGACCGACATCCACTCGGATCCAAACAGAAGATTATCCACAGTAGCCCCAACGGTCCATTGTCAAATATTGTAGTAAGTGGTTTTCAATCTGCCAGGTCAAATTTCCTCGAGCCTCGTCAGCCTCTGAATCTCGGCTCCTGCAATGTGCGCACTCTAATGCAGGCTGACCAACAGGCGTGTTTGGCTCTGACAGTGGACTCACTTTCGATTGATGTCTGCTGTGTGAGGGAAACACGAATTCAGGATTCGAGTAGAGCAATTCAATTAACTGCGCCGAACCTCTCGTCAAGATATTTTCTTCGCACTTCAGGAGACGAAGCAGTTCAAGCTGTGGGTCAACGTGGCGCATCAATAGTCTTGAGTGAGAAGTCTGAAGCAGCCCTTTTAGACTGGATCCCAGTCAACAGTCGCTTGTGTTCCATGAGTCTGCAGGGATCATTCGACGTCGAGAAGGTGACTAGTGTTAAGTGCAGTTTATGTGTCATTTCGGCACACGCTCCAGCAGACTGCAGCACTGACTTGCAGATGAATTTTATGATGAACTCGTCACTCTTGTTCGGAGGAGCAAAGGCATTGACATTTTAGTGGTTGCACGTGATTTTAATGCACAAGTTGGAAAACTGAGTGCATCGGAGTCCTGTTTAGGTGGGCACTGCCTCTTGCATGCTCTGCGAACAGACAACGGAGAAAGGCTTCTCCAATCCTGTTTGGGCACTCATTTATTCCAAATCAAGCAGACGATGTATTTCCCAGCAGGTTAGAACTTTTTCTTTCACTTTATTAATGAAACAACAATATACATCATTTTTCAGGAAGAGAACCGCGGTTAAATGAGGGCTTTCAAGTGGGGAAGTTGACAGCAGGATTCGAACCCGCGACCTTCACGTCCGAACGCCACGACCTAATCCGCTTGGCCACCGCCTGTGGTCCTAGATCTAGCGTTCATCAAAGACACTGAATCTCGCAAGGGTCGCTGGGTCTAATGGAGCAAAAGCGCTAGCTCCCTATCTGCAAGGAGGTGAATAGGATGCGTCAGTTGACCATAAGCCTTAGGAATCACCGCAAATACTAGTAGGTTAAGGTAGCCGAAGAGATGGAAGTGGCGTTCGCTCCAGGTAACAGTCAAAGACTGTTTAAGCTTATACGCGACAGCGGTAGGCGACACCGGCGAACTTCGGTTAGTGAAGTCGTGTACGATAGGACTGGAGAGCTCATCCATGGCAGACAACAAAGGCTGGACTGTTGGACTGAACATTTTGAAGATCAGTTTAGCCGGCCGCATGCTAGAGTACTTAGTTCGACATATAGACCTGCGAATCCTCGGTAGGTGTCTCTTAACCCCCCTAATGGAATTGGGAATAGAGTCGATTATTCTAATTGGGTGAAATCACTTACCTCCTTGCTTCGATATATTTGGAACGAGGAGCATATCTCGCTATCGTGGAGTGAGTCACTGATTATACCCATCTTCAAGAAGGGTATACGGAGTGACTGCAGTAATCATTGTGGGATTAGTTTAATTCCGATAGTCACTAAGTTGCCAGCTTCGATAATGCTGCGCCGTTTGACACCGATTCGCGAGAGTAATATCTGCGAACAACAGGCCGGATTTCGTTCAGGTCAAGGTTGCATCGACCAAATATTCACTCTTCGCCAAATACTCGAAACGCGCCCGCACGCACCGCCGTCCTACGATCGTAGTCTTCCTCGACTTGAAATGTGCTTTCGACTCCGTGGATCGACCGGCACTACTCAGTGCTCTCCACCGGAAGGGTATGCCAACGAAGTTTGTGAACCTGTTGCGAGCATTGTACTCGCATACCGATGGTCGCGTTAGGGTATACGTTCATTCGAAACGACTAGTGGCGTTCGACAAGGGTGTCCCATCTCTTCATTCTTGTTCAACTTTGTCATGGGCGTGGTGATGGAAGATGCTTTAGGAGGTCTTCGTGATGTAGGAGTGGAACTGGGAAGTGGAGGGAAGCTATGCGACCTAGATTGCGCAGACGACGTCGTGTTCCTGTTCGAGTCTGCGAACCATGCACAACGGACACTAGATAGACTCTCGAGGTGGGTAGTTCGGTTTGGCATGTGCTTTGCTCCTTCAAATTGCAAAGTGCTGTTACAGGACTGGAGGATAGCAGCGCCGAACTTGATACTGGATGGAGAGGAACTAACGACTGTGGGCCGTTTCACCTACCTTGGTAGCTGCGTGTCTAACGACGGTAGCTCGGGATTGGAGGTAAGTATGCGTATATCCAAGGCTCGTGCAGCTTACGCTGGACTGAAGCACTTTTGTCGTCGGTCTGATATTTCACTGAAGTTGAAAGGTCGTGTGTACTGTGCCGCATCGCGTTCAGTTCTGTTGCACGGTTGCGAGACGTGGAGTATGCGTGTGGGCGATGTTCGTCGGTTGGAGGTTTTCGACAACCGATGTTTACGTAGTATGGCTAGGATTGGATGGAGTGACCGGGTGAGTAATATTGAGGTTAGGAATCTGGTACTATGTGCCGGCTGTCACCATACCTTGTTTCATCGTGTGAAACCTAGTAGTCTACGCTGGTTGGGTCACGTGTTGCGTATGTCGAACACTCGTCTACCATATTGTGCCCTATTTTGTGTTCCTCCTAAGGAATGGAAGAAGCCATGTGGAGATCAACAGATGACGTTGCAACGTGGGATGAGAAAATGTACAGCGAACATAGGTAAAGTAGGTGTCTGACGCCTTCGTGATTGGGGTCCGAAATGCCCGTTAGCTGGCTGACTGGAGACATTGAGGAATATGTCAATGAACTGTGAACAGTGGCGATCGTGCTGTCATTTTCTATCGAATCAGAATGATTGAAAACACGCACGTTTGTACAGTTAGGCTGTGTTCCGTGTGTTGGCTGCAGCAGCGTTTTATTTTTTTTCGCCTGTGTAGGTCCACTCCCTGTTCCCCCTGGTTATTCACTTTTTTTATATAAACGTGTAACTTTGTGGAAAATGCAGAGGTTAGTGAGGCTTGTCTTGCTGTTTAACGCTGCACGCTGACGATGATGATGATGATGTGTGCAATGTGACCCCATGCTAAGATGAAATGTTTCTATTAACGCGCGGTGGTGAAGTGGATTAAACATATGCTACATCAAACGGATCCAGTGTCCGAATCTAAGCCTCATCGTTTACCTTGTTGGGCATCAGTTTGTTGTCGTTTGGCTCGTTATGATTTTATGTGGTCCTATTCCTCACGTTTAATTGACTCTAGACACTGTGGCCCGGACACCTCTCACTATCCCCGTGTTAACCATGTAATTATTGATAAACTGTTTGTTTAAAACACCAGCTTGGCTTGAGTTTTCCAATTCTTGGTTTATTGCACAACTCATGTAGGTTTCTTCGTTATTTTCCACGAGACATTTCGACTGAATCAGAAAATGCACCCTTTCCGTCGTATATAACTGTTAACCTTTGAAATGCTCCCTTCAAACAGAAATCTCTGAAGTTTTTGCAAGTAGAATATCTATTTTTAATTCTGACCATGAAAGAATTTTTTCTGTAATCAGTTCCTGAGTTAGGTTGTTCTACTTTTTCTCTTTTTCAACTAGGATGTGAAATTTTGCGGCGCATTTTGCACATTGAAGTCCCAATGAACACATTGTTCGAGAAATTCGATCTCTGTACTTCCTACAGGTACGCATCGTCATGATGTTCCTATTGATACATTTCCTTTCTTTTTCATCCCATGCCATTTGATTGGCTTGCGTAATGTCACTAAATCTGTTTGATAAGTCAACCGGAGAGGCCAAAAGTCTGGTCTTAGGCCTATGGTCAAGTAGATTAGGCAACTGTCACCAGTGGGTCAAAGGTTTAAATACCCAGACCCATCGATCACCAAAGTGATCGATGGTAGTTAGTAGTCGTCCGGTCCAGCATAATGAGACTTCATGTGGTTCTCTGCCACTCCAAGTATCAGAGTAACGGTTCCCAGTCCCTTCCCCGTGCATTGAGTCCTAACGACCGTGGGTCATGTTGTTTTCATTGCACCCATACGTAGTGCATATGAAAAAGCCATAGTATCTTTGTTACGAATTGCACGTCACTTTTGAACTCAAAAAGGATTGACCTGATAGCTATAGTGATTTCACTTTAAAGATATTTGTACTTTTGAAAGAACGTCTTGCTTTATATTGACCTGGAAAGTTACTTAAGATACTCCTACGATGTTTTTTGACGTGTTTGCGCATGTTGTTAGTGAAGGAAGACCGACAGTCACAAATCTGAAATTTAAAATTGCGAAGAATCACGTTCTCCACTTAGTATCTAATATTTGCGAAAGATGCATGCTTGTGAACCCAATCGGTTTCCGACCCAGTATGATTTGTGCTGACCAAGTGTTCGATCTGCAACATATGTTGGAATATATACGCACCTTCCGTGGACTGACGGTTCCTGTCTTTGTGGTTCTGGGGGCTCGTTCGACTTAGTAGATTGTGCGGTCGTGTGACTGCTCTTTGGTGGAGCGTACCAGAGGAATTCATTTCACTTTTCCTGTTTCTCTATGCAAATAGCTGAAGTCGGTCTCGTGCTTACGACGATCTTTCACATAGTTTTACTGCGAGAAGTGTTCGTCATGGTTGTTCCTTCACAGTTCCCAGTTTTGTCACGTTGGTTGCGAACATAGTCTTGTCCTCCTTTAGTATTAGTTACGCTGATATTTGCTCCGCTAGCAAATTCTGTGACCTGAATTATCCGGGCGATGTCGTGCTTCTGATCAATGAGCCAAATAAGTTGCAAGTATTTCTCCATCGTCTGAATGAAAGTGTGTGCATTTTTCAAATTCGAAGTGTGAAATGTTGTTGTAAGATCTAATCAGCTCAGTCCCTAAAATTGCACTTGCAGATAGATTTAGTTACTTGGGTAGTTGTATCTTGCCTGATGGTCATGTTTCGGATGAAAGATCTTCGTGAGCACGTACGGCTCAGTTGTCATTTAGCCATCCGAAACCGCTGTTACATCGACCTAGCATCCGATTGTGAATCAGAAATAGTTAGGTTGGTTCTGCTTTACAACCCAGAAGCGTTACCGCCGCGATCAACAGATGCGCGAAAACATTTGATGTTTAAACACCACTGTTTCCGTAATATTGGTAGAATATGGCGGAAGAAGTTCCTTAGTAGTTCAGAGGTAAAGCTTAAGGTCCCGAGTCTTGAGGTTTATTCTTTGGAAGAGACGGTTGGACACGTGTTGCTCATATCCACCGAATCCTTATCTCGAAAAAGGCTGTGGTTGAAAAGTGGATTCAGGCTATCAGTCGACCACGTGGCAAAAAGTTTAAAAATTCCAATCACTGGATTGGCTCGTGTACGTGCAGTTAGATTGTCGGGTTGAACTCCACGAGATCACCCAAGTGTTGATTTAAAAACAATAAGTGATGTTGCATTCACTGGCTTTCTTGTATTTCAGATAGTTTTTCAATCAAATCTCACATTTGATCTTTCATTATTTCTCGCTTTTTTTGTTTTGGTTAGACGTTAGCGTGAGGTGGCTAGGAAAGACAACGCATTGCTGGAAGATTAATAGTTGTTCAAATTTGAACTGAACCAAACTTACGGAGACGCGTCAGTCACTTACTGATTTTTGAATTACTAACTGGAAGCCTAATCGGTGTCCATTTTTGACAGCGTATCTGGAAGTCTTTTGGTTGTCCAGAGATTTTGTAGCAGAGGTCTTTGTAGTAGCAGGTAGACGCAAGAGGATAAACCGACTGGGTCAGTCAGAGGACAGTTTATTTAAGATGGAGCGATGACTACCCAGAAATCAGTCACAGACGAGCCACACATTATAGTCAAATGCCAAGTTGGTAGCACTTTGATACCCTTAATTGAAAGCTCCAAAGCAAGATGTTATTCGAACCAGTCAAGCAAGTGCAATTTCAGATTAGCGCTGGAAGATATCAACCTCATCATCCATGGCGCGGTCAAAATCCACGGCCATGCGGATGATTGTTCCACCTCTTAAGTGGGGACTACAAAGACAAATTCTTTGGAGTATTTTCCCGACTGCTAAGACAGTATCGTATGAATGTCAACTTTGGCTTCAAACAATAATCCCGCATTTCAGTATTGTAAGTTGATGAGAACGGTTTTTTCATTTAGGCTTCGTAATGCTAATGCAATAGACAAAGCGCACTGCTAACGTCAAAGCACAAAATTGAATGTCAATCTTATTATGAGTTGTTTTTTGGTTACAGAATAGACAAACAGCGAATCTGTTTGGGCATGTAATGTTTACGGTCTGATTAAACTACCCTACCGGGTGCTGCCAGAATAAGTTCGTCAATGTCAACTGGACGGCAGAACAAGTAGAAAGTTTCACTGAACCTAGCTGTTAGTCTGTTCCCGAAATATTGACGTTCGTGTTAGTACTCTGCTGGTAACATTGTTTGATTGGCTGACGGCAATTCGCTGCCGCTCGACTGGTTTCCACCTCTGACCTATGGCAACTTTATCTGGCTCGTAACCAACTCAAAATTTAGAGTTCTGTCACCCGTTTTTTGGTGCTATGAGCATTAGAAACACCGGCGGAGGTCAAATGGACCAAGCGTCTGTCACTAAAAGGTTAGAAGATCGAATCCCAGACCCATCGGTCGTTTTGGTGCTGTACAACAGGTCGCTTCCCCCGGCTCATTATCACACCCAACCTCTCGCGTCGTGTGTCCTAGCAACTTTGGGACATGTCCTTTCTATGCGCACAATGTGGCAGAAAACTCGTAGTTTGTGCACGTAAACATTTGTATCATGGCTGCAAGCACTATAAGCTTTTGCATGTGTATTATATTAGCGCAATGTGACGCAATAAAATGACAGATCAGTGTTTGATACTTGACGTTTTTGAATTTCATGTTGTTCTATTTAGGCGGTTGGTGAAAGTAAACGGAAAACAAACATCTCCAAATATTTGTTCTGTTCTTTTTGTTGACACGGATCATGAGGCCATAGATTTTTTCCTTTGTGTTGTTTTAATAGCAGGAGATTGAATGTTTCCATGAAATAATTCAACGTGCGATATCATCGCTCAACTGCCAGTTCGGGCGCGGTGAATATGCACTCCTGATAGTTCCTAACTAGGATGCTGTACAGTGAGTGCTTCCGTGGTTTCTTAATGGTGAGCTGAGTGATGATATCACTTGGTGAATTATTTCATCCATTCATTCATTGAGTCGGTGAACTGAGTTTTATCTGTTCCACTTTCGTGTTCCAATTTTTCGTGCAGATTGTGACAGCATTAGCCAAAGTCACAACGATTCACGGGGTCTTTTTGTGAACGCTTTACCGGTTCCAGGCTTTTCTCGCGTCAAAAGGCTTCTAATTGTTTGTTATGGTAGTTGATGTTTACTGTTGTCATTAGTAGAAAACAGTATCACTTGGTAGCTGTGGAGAGCATTCAATTTTAAAATCTTAGTGCAGTGACGTATCACGAAACTCTTATCGTTTGTCTGTTCTTCGTTCATCCTCCATCAAGACATTTTATCCTGATCACATTTGTTGCACGTTCGACACAAGAACTAAATGTGGTTGGGGGCCTTGTCGATTCTCGAATGCGAGATTTGGCACAACTGTTAGACGATCTTGACCACGTGCAGGAGACCCGAATTCACCAAGTTCCCAAAGGGTGAGTTGTAGTTCTCATTCGCGCATCCTAAAAACCGTTTTATTTGTTTCTACGGAATTCGACGGGCCTGGCCGGTCACAGGGTTTCCTATCAGTCGCTTCGTACAAGGATGTCTTGGACTGAACAGAAAACTGTGATTACTTGAGAAAAAATCTTGAGATTGTGTCTTAATGCGTTGTAATAAAACAAAGTGAACTTCAAATTCTAAGTGATACATCCAAATTTCTTTTGATCACCCCGAGAATCGAACTGGTTTAGAATCCGGCTGGAATTGTGTCTACCACACATATCCTCACAGATTTTCGAACGTAGACAAATCTTTCCTAAAGTTATTATTTGATTTTGGTTTCAGATGAACTTGAGAATCAATGAATCGTATATTTCTGTGATGCTCTCTGCTTATGGATATTTCGGATAGGTTAATCCTTTTCACTCAAGTTTACTGAGGGAAAGAATGTCATCATATAGCTATGGGGTGCCGTTAACCCTTGTTTCCTAACACGGTGCACATTTTTTTCACATCATGTTTTTCAATAGAATATTCTTTCTAAATGCTTCATTATGATCGGGTTGGGTGCCTCGCTCTGAGTTGCCGAGTTACTGACCTCTTCTCGAAATACTCTCAAACGACCGTGCGTCTCAGATAATCTCTCAAAACCTCTTCTTGACGGAGGCACTCCCACTAAAGTACGATGGCGAAGGTAAATATCCAAAGCTGTCCATCAGGTTGGTCGTCAACCTTGAGGAGATAGCTAAACTCAGACCCCAAAACAACTACGGGTAGCGTGCACAGCATAATGCGCAATGCCCATGGGCATTTGTGGTGGCTGAGTATACTGGACACCGAGGGTTTCGTGCTGTATTCGAAGGCTATCAGCCAGTAAACTGCCTTGAGTAGGTCGACTTACATTAACATGTTAGCATCCAAGAGATCCTCTACAGAGATGACTGAAGACTTTAGGCGATATCGGTAGATGCCGCAATCAGTGGCAATCTTGCGACAAAAAAATTTCCACTTTTTGTAGTCCTGTCTAGTGATTTTTCGGGTTTTCTTTCACAGTTGTTTGATGATGCCAGACAACTGTCAACACCAGAGCAATTTCGTGCATGACAGATTGCTGTACAAACTAGAACTGAAATGAATCATCGGTTTCGGGTTGATTAAGAGACGTCAGGCAGTTTTATTGTCTTGTACATTAGACGTGTTAACCAAAAGCTGGATGGCATCGACCTGCTACCTCGGTTTTGACATCCGGACAGTATTAAGCCCACTGACAAACCGTGGGTCCCTATGAATTTCCGATGATGTCGAGATAGATAGCATAATTTTGATGGCCGTACTGAATCCCAGATGCTAACAAAATAAGTCCCTTATTCCTTGCCGTGTTCCACTCACCCGATGGCGGTTTTCAGAAATGACACGTGAACTGAATATCGTCGTATTAAACGTCAAACCAGTCCCCACTGACTGCTGCTTTTCTTCCAAGGTCACACGTTGCAATAGAAACAATGTATATGCAATGTGGAAAGGTGTGCCTGCACGTCTAGAGGATGAAAAGAACGACATAGTATCCAACGCATAAAATAGCCTGATAATGTAAACGTACTTTTCCCCATCATGTTGACTAGACAGAAGATGACAACACAATCTCCTGTTCACGGTTCGCTGCCAAATCCTTTAATGTCCCTAACCAAGCTGGTTGTCTGATCCTTTCCATCCTAACCACGATGTGAGACTACTACTTCGCCTGGGTTCACTGTGCCTTTCCTCACTCCATGTGGCCTCTCACACTCCTCAAGTTGGAAAACAGTGCGTCAGATAGTTCTTTGGGTGAGCACTGCCCCTTGCACACTCAGCGTACAGATATCGAGGACAGACATTTCCAGTTTTTTGCAGACCATCGTTTGCTCCTGTCTTTCACGAAATTTCGCGTCGCACGACAATCTCATTTAAGTGACGATGTGAGTCAGGTCGGCCATATCACAGTAGGCTACCGTTAGTGCGGTTCTGTCCACCCCTTCGTGTTTGGGATGGAAAAGATCCGTCAGCCATCCGGCTGGAGACATCGAAGGATATAACTGCGAATCATGAATAGTGTTGTCATTTTCTGTCATGTCAGAGTGATCGAAATTTGTTTCCTTCCAGGCAGGCTTTATTTTAAGGGTTGCCTACTGCGGCCTCCTTTTTACTTCGCCGGTGTAGATCCACTTTCATTTCTACTTGGCTGTTTCTTGCTTGGTTATTAGTGGCCTCCAAGGTCATCGCGAATCATTTCAGATCAAGTGTAGGTTCACCCCTTGTCCTTCTTGCATTGTCATTCGTTCTACTGCAAGCTGTTACTTTGGGAGTAAGGCAGCGTTCTGTTGGGCTTGCCCTGCTGTTTAACGCTGAACAATGATGATGACCAGCGTTCCCACTTACTGATCTCACATTTATCGGGAACTTCAACTGACCTTATTGATTGTAACGTCCCTAAGTGTATTTCCTGTCATTTTTGCGCCCATCTCGGGTCAGCCTCTAAATCTAGCAGAGATTTCGTTCGTCCTCTCCGGCTCACTTGCGAACACTGATGCACATAGGGCAGGCGCGTTTTGCTCGATAACCTAGCCGTGCTCGTGTGTTATATCCAAAATATTGAGATTGGTGACTCCATCTCCGTATCTCAATTAATATCTCTGTTCCATCTTTTCGTGAAAGTTGTTCCGTGCTGCATTCTTGGCATCGATCTCAATTGACAGCCGATTATGCACGATAATATTTGGAGGTTTTTGCGAATTGAACAGTCCTGGCTTTGTCTGACACAATTCGCTTGTGACTTCAGTGTACGTGCCTGCAAATTTTAGCCCAGATTTAATCCATGACACTTTTTATCAAGTTCAAGTGATACCATGATTTAAATAGTGCTGACAACGGAGAACGGTTACCGGTCCTATGTTCAAACCGTCGGCTGTTTCTCGGTAGTATGAATTTCAGGCGTTCCAATCGCCGATATCGCCACCTGTTGTCCACCCTCTTAGAGTTAGGGATAGCACAAGATCTGTACCGCAATTAGGTCCTAGCGACGGGGTCATTTATAGCAGTACCAGCCATACTACAACTACAAGTTAGTCTTCATCGATCTATCCATATGCTGCAGTGGGTGCGCGATGTAGCGCCGGCTAGCCTGCGATAAGCTGTGTGGTCTGACTCACCTACTAATTTCCCGAAACGCGTTAGCTAGAAAGCTAAAGTTGCCCTCACCAAAGAACTCGTTCATGCCCTTCTATCCCATCCGAGTTCCCCATAAAAAAACATTTTTCTTAAGCCAATCGGCCTGCGGATCTGACGGTTCGCTCATTCACAATCAGTTATGACATCTTGTCCACTCGGGGGAAAAATTTGAAGCAAAGTTTAGCAGACTCCCATCGTCACCCCCTCGCATTACTGTCCAGGCATACGTCCCGTAGTCTGATCTTCTGGAGAGGAGATCCCCAAGGGAATCAAAGCCGTAGGATGTCACAAAGCGCCGATCTCCGATAGCGATTTTTCAGTTTCTTTAGAGGAGAGGACCTGGTCCGAGGACTTATGTTTTCGTTCTCATAATCTCGGGATTCCGAGAAACCCCTTTCGCCATTTCTTATTCCTGTCTTCATAAGATGCTCGTGCGTAGACTGCGCCGACCACAAGGGAATTAACCTGATCCTGATAGTGTCAAATCTGCTGACGTATATCAGCCTTCAAAATCTCCAAAATGCATGTGCATGCCAAACTTGCGAGTAACTTTCTGATTTCATCGCCAGTCGTAGATTTATCGACCAAATCCTCACTCCAACAGTTGTTAGGACACCACTTTGCTTTCCTGAGAGCAGCGATCGTTCAGTTCTTGAACAAACGACTACCCTTGGATTCCGTTAATAGATCCTGTCACAGCGAGACTACACCCTGACGTGGTGTGACGCCTAGCGTGCCTCCACGATCCAACGAGCTATACAGGATGGCTCCTCTCAAGCCGAAGATCCAAGCATGCCTGGAAGGTCAATGGGTAGAGGCCTGACGAAGTAGTCTCCTGGTCCTCCAAGTTGGGAGTTGATCTGAGTTAGCAGCTCAGTCGGAAAAATGATTGGAAGAATAATTATTCCAAGTAAATGGGCTTCCACTGAGCTATACACAACCCACTGCCTTGCGGTCAGGTCCTTGTCAGAACCAAAGGCTTTGGTTGAGAACCCTGATCGTTCTTCTGATTAGCAGCTG
>LUCM01000117.1:54930-65374 GCA_008360955.1 Fasciolopsis buskii
GGAGGTAAGTATGCGTATATCCAAGGCTCGTGCAGCTTACGCTGGACTGAAGCACTTTTGTCGTCGGTCTGATATTTCACTGAAGTTGAAAGGTCGTGTGTACTGTGCCGCAGTGCGTTCAGTTCTGTTGCACGGCTGCGAGACGTGGAGTATGCGTGTGGGCGATGTTCGTCGGTTGGAGGTTTTCGACAACCGATGTTTACGTAGTATGGCTAGGATTGGATGGAGTGATCGGGTGAGTAATATTGAGGTTAGGAATCTGGTACTATGTGCCGGCTGTCACCATACCTTGTTTCATCGTGTGAAACCTAGTGGCCTACGCTGGTTGGGTCACGTGTTGCGTATGTCGAACACTCGTCTACCATATTGTGCCCTATTTTGTGTTCCTCTTAAGGAATGGAAGAAGCCATGTGGAGATCAACAGATGACGTTGCAACGTGGGATGAGAAAATGTACAGCGAACATAGGTAAAGTAGGTGTCTGACGCCTTCGTGATTGGGGTCCGAAATGCTCGTTAGCTGGCTGACTGAAGACATTGAGGAATATGACAATGAACTATGAACAGTGGCGATCGTGCTGTCATTTTCTATCGAATCAGAATGATTGAAAACACGCACGTTTGTACAGTTAGGCTGTGTTCCGTGTGTTGGCTGCAGCAGCGTTTTATTTTTTTTCGCCTGTGTAGGTCCACTCCCTGTTCCCCTTGTTTATTCACTTTTTTATATAAACGTGTAACTCTGGGGAAGGGCAGCGGTCAGTTAGGCTTGTTTTGCTGTTTAACGCTGCACGCTGACGATGATGATGATGATGTGTGCAATGTGACCCCATGCTAAGTTGAAATGTTTCTATTAACGCGCGGTGGTGAAGTGGATTAAACATATGCTACATCAAACGGATCCAGTGTCCGAATCTAAGCCTCATCGTTTACCTTGTTGGGCATCAGTTTGTTGTCTTTTGGCTCGTTATGATTTTATGTGGTCCTATTCCTCACGTTTAATTGACTCTAGACACTGTGGCCCGGACACCTTTCACTATCCCCGTGTTAACCATGTAATTATTGATAAACTGTTTGTTTAAAACACCAGCTTGGCTTGAGTTTTCCAATTCTTGGTTTATTGCACTACTCGTATAGGTTTTTTCGTTGTTTTCCACGTCCCTATGCGTTTTGCACATACCATTCGCAAGGTCCCTCAATATTGTCAGGAGTTTTTGCTTTAACTCATCAGTTTGATGGTTGTTTGGAAGTAGCCAGTAGTTATAAATACCCCTTGAGTTTGATTACATTTGAAGATGTTGGGGGGATCACGTCACGAATTGAGAAATCCAGGGCAGCCTTCGTGGACCTGCGAAACATGTGATGCCGCCGCGGTTTTCTACTTTCTCTCACAAGAAAAATGTGGGCTGCCACAGGTCTTATCGTTCTTTGCGGTTGCAAAACCCATCGTCTCCGGGTTGAACATTCCCAGTACTTTTTTGTATTCGACCACAGATGCCTCGAGCCTTTGTTCGAGTTTCGTGGGGAAATCGGTCAACAGTGACGCGTGTTCGGTCGTTATTTCACCGAAGTACACGCTTTCGGTGACTCGGACATGTACTGCATATGTTTTTCCGTCGAGCACCTTTTCGACCTAGTTTTGCACGTAACATGCAAAGCTAGAGAAAGCCATGCGGCCGTCGGGCTAAGATTTGGCACAGAGATGTGAAGACGTTATCATCAGTTTTGGAATCGATTGGTGCTCATCGCATTCCTAACTGGGTCCAGGAGATCACCTCTGGTCTGAGGCGCTGATACTAGGTATCGCTTGGATTAAAATGTCAGTAGCACGAATACCGCATACCTTGCCCCTAATTTTATGCCCTGTGACGTTCATCATTGGAACGGTAGAATAATTACCGAAATTTGTACGACGAAAACAAAACTACTTCAGTTTCTTGCTGTTTTCCTCTCTTATGTCCAGTTTCTGCACCATTTCACTAAAACATTGTTGCATTAGTACCATGTTTGCAATCCAGTGTAGATTTTTTGGTGTCGCAAACTGCTTACAATATTTCTTCTTCTTAAGTTTCCTTCCTCATTGCTTTCTTCTTCAATCGTTGTTTTGATGGCACTTTGTCTGTAAACAGTTTTATGCAATGCAGTTTGCATTTGTCATGCATTAAGAGCGCCTTCATCGTTGTATATTACTAGTTTCACCCGAGTTTTTCACACAAAATGTCAAATCGATGACAGGCCATCTGAGCATTCAGTTGACGAAATGACGAATTGGACATGAAAATAAGCACTTTATTTTTTTCGTTCTTATCATCCTATATTATTTTTTACAGTTGTGAACGCATTGAGAAGCCGTCGTCCCCTTTTGTAAGGCAGTGGTTAATCGGAATGGCTATTGAACCCGGACCTCAAAAACCGGATGGTAGTAGAGTTCCCAAACAGATTGATGTGACAAGTTGCCTCTGTCAGTTCCAGTCAATCTTGGACGAACGGGATCCGGACACTGATTTTCAT
The DNA here is from genome assembly GCA_008360955.1 of Fasciolopsis buskii. Classification (NCBI taxonomy): domain Eukaryota; kingdom Metazoa; phylum Platyhelminthes; class Trematoda; order Plagiorchiida; family Fasciolidae; genus Fasciolopsis; species Fasciolopsis buskii. Next base: position 57,437 of record LUCM01000117.1, read on the forward strand.
TCTCAGCTATCACACGAGTATTTGAAACGGTACGTGAAACTGTCTCTTTCCTTGATTTATCTCGTTTACTACTACTCCTACTCCTCGCTTGACACCACATGCTTAATTACTCCCGTTTTTTTGTACTGCCTTTGCAGGTCGCAAGTTAAATCCTTCAGCCTCTAATATTTGAAGCATCCGCTATCCTCGCACGATTGTCTTTTTTGACAAGCAAAAAAGAATCCCGTCAAATTTGTTTTTATTCCCTATACATGAATTAACTTATCTCTGATATCATCATCACTTGCGGGGGACAGATTTCATCGATTTTATTCATTTGTACTGTAATTTTACAACTGTTTTATAGGCAGATATCTGTGTTGTTTAGAAATTCAAAACTCCTTCTTGATGTTTGTTCCTCTGTTGCAAGTTAGAGTGGCACTACATCTCTATCTCAGATGAGGGCTTGCGTGTCGCCACGACCTGGAGAACTATGTAGGATGCTTTTTTCTAAACCGAATGTCCAATCGTGTCGGGCAAATGAGTTGAGAACAAATTAAGTCCATTCTCAAAAAATCAGTTGCTTGGGCAACCTCTTGATGTGCATCACTAACGGCTTGGATCCTGGGAAAGCCACTTCAGTGAACAAAACCATAGAGAACCGATCTATCAATCAAAACGCACTCACTAGATGGTTACAACATTGGAATATCTGAGATTGCACTCGACTGCGAAAAATGTCATCTCGTTTCACTGACTAGTTACCAGCCCCGTAAGCTGAGAGACCCCAGGCCATAAAATGATATTCCGTCCCGTTCCGCTTGCTACACCGAACAAACGATGTGAACGGGCGGTGTGACATTAATTTTATACTCCAGAAAAAAACAAAGCAGAGTAAAGATGACAACGAAGCTATTTAATGATAGTTCTGAAGAAGCTTCCTTAAGGATGCTTCGGTCATGTTCCTTAATGTTTCAAAAAAAAACGAAATGACCATAATTAATGCTTATATTCTTGATTCGAGAGAAGTTGTTTGACAGACAGCTGAATGCCCAGAGGTTAGGCTTTATTCACTGTACAATCAAACGGTACAACAGTTGAAAAACGGTAAGGTGATCAACTATAAGAAAACTTGAACAAGAAAATGCTGGACATCAATTTCGGGTGTTCTCAGTCAGCTGGTAACGCTCAAATGAATGGGTGGTTCGTCTTGATCATTTCTGCCAAACCTCATATAACAGAAACTCAACTACTGCTTAAAAAATCTGTATACGACATGAAAGAAGTAACCAGTGAAAGGTTGAGCATGTAGACCCGTTGCTAGTGTTATAGTGGTGACAATACTACCTGAACCTAATGTCTAGGATTACTTCGGCGATGCGTCCAAGGATCGAAACAGTGAAGTAAAATAGGAAAGGAGGTTAGCACGCAAGTGTCTGATGGTCACCCAAACAAAAGCACTTGATTCGCAAACTCCGTTTGTATGCAGAAACTCAGTCGGAGGCTGCGGGTGATTACGACCTTCACGAACCAGGAAGCATTTTATTCCGCTCCACTCAGTGACCGGTGTCGAGTAGATGATGAGTAATAAGAATTACGGGTTATTTTGACCCTATGGGAGATGAGATTTCTTGGTAGATGTTTACACGTCATGCAGAGAGTTATTGATCTGTTCTTCCAATGTGCTCTGCGAGTACACTGGGACTTGCAGATGCAGTTGGGTGAGGCAAAACATCAGGCTTATGTGGACATTGTTTCGGCCGACATACAACCCGGTCCATAGTAGTCTGACATGTATATACATATATGTATATATAGTTGGGTTTCACTCTGATTAGTGAATACGCGAGTTTGGCAAGGTCTTCTTACTACCTTCGATCGCGCGGTTCTGAATCAAAGCGTTTCAACTGCGAATAATTGTTTTCTGTTTCTCCCATGGGGTAGGAGAAGCCACGTAGTGATCACCAGAGTAGGCGTGAATGTAGAATGGGAAAGTGTACGACGAACTTCGGTGTCCCACGTCTTCTTGGATAGGATCCAAAAGACCCGTTAACCAGCTAGCTGCGACAATGAATAATAGGTTAGTGAACCGCGATCACGTTGTCGTTTTCTGTCGAACCAGAATGGTTGCAAAATGTGCGTTTGTACAGTTAGGCCGAGGACTCCGTGTGTTGACTGTTAATGCGTTCTTTTTGCGCGACCTGTGTAGGTCAACTCCGTGTCCCCCCTGTATAATAATTTGTTTTATAAAAACATGTAACTGGAAGAAAGACAGTGGTCAGTGGTGCTTGCTCTACTGTAATACCAAAGTGCTCTGATTTTGGCCACCACTTCGCAAAGTAAAAAGAAAATCGAGGAATTTTGAAAGTTAGCTAACCATTCGGTAGAAAAAAGGTTTCGAATACAAGAACATCACTGGCGGCGACATTATGACGTGTAACACGCTGTCTCCACTCATTGTTGAAGGGGATCTCGTTTACTCAAACCGGGTAGCCTAACTGCGCCTACTCGAGCCAGTTCACTGGTTGACATTTTCAGTCCTTTTGCCATATCATTGACTGGCCATCTAAGGCCTCTGTGTGAGCATGGGTTTTTCACCCGATAAGTGGCTACCGAGTGAGATACAACTATCCAAGTAACAATCTCTCCACCTCACGCAGTTGTTCCCCACAAGAACAGTATAATCCTGCAACTGCGTTTTACACGTTGAAGGTGAAAACGAGTTCCGAGCATACCTGGCCGGTCGTTTAGACAGCTGGGAGAAATCTACAACTTAAACTAGTTTTCAGTAGGACAATGTCTTTCGCGTATTCTGTGTCAGGCAAATTCTGAGCAACGATCAGTTCCACATGAGGATAGAGTTCTCTATATAATCACCTCAGGGACATATTTGGAAGCAATGGCGAAAGTTTGCCTGATGAACTCGTGAGAACGATCGCCATACGCACGACTTTTGAAATTCCTTCATCGAGACCCAATGCCGCAAAACTGCAGGGTCGACTGAAAAAGGAAAAGGACTTCCCTCGGGTCCTAGCGCTTTTAGATTTGTTACAAGAAGGAACATTGGGTCAATACAACCACGATCAAAAGGGAAGCCCGCTTGATACACACGTATGAAAACATTTCGCGAATACAGGATAATCGACAGAGAATAATGTCCAAGAGCGGTTTCGATGAAGTGCTTACAAAACTAATTCCTTTGTAGTTTTCACATGAGGCTCTGTTGCCCTTCTTGTTAATCGATGCAGTCACCGATTCCCAGAAGTCCCTAGCAATCTCTTAACCCAGATTGATTGCATAGGATTTGTCAACCTCGAGGGTGTATCTAGTGTCCGTTGTGCATGGTCCGCAGACTCGAACAGGAACACGACGTCGTCTGCGTAATCTAGGTCGCATAGCTTCCTCCAACCTCCCAGTTCGACTCCTACATCCCGAAGACCTCCTAAAGCATCTTCCATCACCTCGTCCATGACGAAGTTGAACAGGAATGGAGAGATGGGACACCCTTGTCGAACGCCACTAGTCGTTTCGAATGAACGTGACAGTTCACCGTATACCCTAACAAGACCATCGGTATGCGAGTGCAATGCTCGCAACAGGTTCACAAACTTCGTTGGCATACCCTTCCGATGGAGAGCACTGAGTAGTGCCGGTCGATCCACGAAGGCGAAAGCACATTTCAAGTCGAGGAAGACTACGATCGTAGGGCGCCCGTGCGTGTGGTGCGTTTCGAGTATTTGGCGAAGAGTGAATATCTGATTGATGTAACCTCGACCTGAACGAAATCCGGTCTGTTGTTCGCGAATCGGTGTCAAACGGCGAAGCATTATCGAAGCTAACACCTTAGTAACTATCGGAATTAGACTAATCCCACGATGAATGCTGCAGTCACTCCGTATACCCTTCTTGAAGATGGGTATAATCAGTGACTCACCTCACTGTAATGGAATACGCCCCTCGCTCCAAAAAATATCTTGGCGCAGACAGGTAAGTGAATTCAACAGGGCTCTCCACCCAATTTGAAAAGAACTGGGGGAAGTTAGTCGGGACCGGCAGCTTTTCCCCTCTTCAGAAGTCGAATATTCGACTCCACTTCCATTTCCGTTCGAGAATCAAGTGACATCTCCCTAGGATTCACAGCTCCAGACGTCGGACTAAATACGATAGCGTATGGCCAGTTAAACTGATCCTTGAAATGTTCTGCCCAACGATCCAGTCTTTCCTGTCAACCATGGATGAGCTCTTCATTCTTATCGTACACGACTTCACTAACCGAAGTTCGCCGGTGTCGCCTACCGCTGTCGCGTATAAGCTTAAACAGTCTTTGACTGTTACCTGAAGCGGACGCCACTTCCATCTCTTCGGCTACCTTAACCCACCAGTTTTCGCGGTCATCCCTAAGGCTTATGGTCAACTGACGCATCTTATTCAACTCCTTGCAGTTAGGCAGCTGGCGTTTGCGTTCCCGTAGACCCAGCGACCCTTGCGAGATCCTGTATTTTTGATGAACGCTAGATCTAGGACCACAGGCGAAGTCTGCTGACAAATGCATCGCCTGCTTAATTTGATCGCAATTCTCGTCCACATTACTGCTCGTCGAAGTTCTTAGTCCCTCAAATAGTTTCTATTCGTAGCTGTTCCGAACAGCCGAATCAGACAAACGTTCGACAGCCAATCGGGTTTTTGGCCTGCAGCGATGGTCATTCAGCTGCAGCAAAAATCGCATTAAAACTAACGCATGGTCCGATTCGACGTACATGGTCCAGTATGATCTACAGTTCTGGACAGAACCGCGCCAACGGTAGCTAACTGCGATATGGTCAATCTGACTCAAAGTACCCATCGAGTTTGAACGCCACCATCCTGAGACGGTCGAAACAATGTACGTAATAGATTCGACCACATTCGAACAGATTCGGCCTACGGAAACTGCTATTCCGAGAATGTACGGCCTACTCAAAATACATGATAATTGACTTCATTTGAGACCTATTCTCGACTTGTGTAATTTGCCGTATCACGCCATGGCAAATTGGTTGGCTAGATTACTGGAACTCGCTAGACAGATGATGGTAGACAGCCTCAAAAATACATTTGAGCTTATCGACTCCGTGAAGGAACTAAATATGAAGGGACGAGGAATGCTTTCCTCATAGGTTACCGCCCTTTCACCAACGTTCCGATCACGGGAACGACCGAACACCTCCGTGACTACATCGAGAATAGTGGCTTAGCGACAAGTCTTCCGATAGTTGGCTTGAAACAACTGCAGTTCTTCTGCACCTACAACGTCCAGTTTGAATTCAGTAATCAAATTTAGCGCCAAAAGTGAATGTGACAAGTGCTATTTGCACCATCTACAAAGTTAGGAGCAGACTATCAAGAACTGCCAAGTGTCGCATCTTGAACGCAGCTGAAGCCGCGTTTATCCGTTTGTATAACACTCCTCTGTGGGCTTAGAAACTTTGTTCAAACTCTCAAACTTCCCTGGCATACTTGTCATGATCCAACAAGTTTACAACCTGATCCTGTGACAAATTAATCAGTCGCAAATATGCACAGACACATTCATAGAGTTGTGAACTGATGTGATTGCAAACCGACAATTTTCCTTGATCTATCTCGAACGGTATATATTGTTTATTGGCATGAGTATGAATAATTGAAAGCGAGCTTGTTCTCCTTGCCGTGTTGTTCTCAGTTTCTTCTGTGGGATGTTTCAAAGTGTCGCCACTTGAGCATCATGGAAGCTGTCACGATCCACCTTCGCAATCCTCCACTGTCCACTCCAAAGCAATTAGTGGTTGCCATTCAGCTCTTCTGGGCCGGCCTCCGTCCCAGTGCAAACCCTTGACCGCAAAACAATAAACGCAGCACGTTCAACCATTTTCGAGTTATGCATGTTACACCACCAATCCCCTCATCACCCATATTTATATCGGACAAATCTAATCCATCTTAAAAAATTCTCCCCAGTATATTGTGATGTAACGGCATGAGTACGAATCACTGAAGACGGACAGGTTCACCAGTTTGTTTTTTAATGTGTTCAGTAGGAATTTACAAGTAGAGGTTGGTGCCCTCTTAACCTTGAGGTAGTCCTCGTTCGTGGTGTTTTCTGTTTTCCCAACCTTGATCCACTGAAAAGAAACGTTCTGTGATTCATTCTAAGTCGCTTTCCAACTGTGAGTAACCAGAGATATGCGTGATCATGTCTAAGTCAGTGCAAGTAGTATGTCCTTAAAATTTGTATTAACTGTTGACCAGCTAGCGAATTTCGTACCTTGTGATGGAGATGTGACAGCGCTGGAAGTCGCTCCTTCAAGAAGTCTCGTCAGAATTTCACACTTTCAATTTTCTTTGGGTGGCAACTCTGTTCATACATCTCTCCGCCTTACTGTTGCCGCTGAACGCTCGTTGGATCTCTTCAGCATAGTCTTCTGAACAGTTCTTTCTGGGTTTCCGTTAGGCATAAGTGACCGCTCAAGTTCCGGATGACTACCTCCCAAAAATGTTTTCTTGGGACTGTCACTATGTCGGCGGATCAGGTTCTATTTACGCTTTGTTGAAACAAAACTACCTTTGTGTTTAATGCCCTTTCCGCCCTCGTTTTCGATTCATATTGCAACTCAATGCTTCAGCACGATCGGCGGTGAATGTTTCAGACTCTGAAACAGCTGCTTGCCCCGAACGCCTGTCAAAACATTCTCCAGTGACCGTGCGTCTCATCTAATTTCCACTGAGGACATCATAAACACTCTCCTCTCGGGGCAAAGATGCTCTCGCAAACGTGCCTGGACTGAGGCGAATGTCCAACAATCCTAACTAGTTGACTATTCCTTGGCTATTAGTATAGTATGGGTAGATAAACTCTGATTCCAAGCCCCCTACGGACTTCATGGGCCGTTCTAGTCAGTATCTTTGGAATTTGGATGTGCTGGCTACCAATGATTGTTAACCTTAAAGGAAGTGCGTACGAACCAAGCAATCATTCGACGGCCACCAATGGGTTACGTGATCCACAGGTCATCTTGCTGGCTTGTGGGTTACGGCGCTTGGTCAAGTCCTCGGGTTAGGGCCTTCCAAGTCAGATCTCCACTATGGTTAAGGCAGTCCGAGAATACCAAGTCCGCAGAAGACTCATGGACTCCGATCGATAGCCGAAGACTTGGAGATTGCGAATAGAACTACTGTGTAGTGATACTTACACATTAATACTTTTTCAAACGATGTAGGGAGTGCATCGAAAAATCGATGCGCCATGTTTTGGTTTTCATTGTGTATGATATAATGTTAATAACACAATCTTGTTGGTAGATGCAATGCGCCAACGCTTCGACTACCGTGGGCAGTCCTTTTTGATTGTAAAAAATGCCTTGAGAAAGGCTACCCACGGTAGTCGAAACGTTGGCGCATTACATATACCAACAACGCTGTCATTAAAATTATATCATTCACAATTATTACATTTCCTTTCCTCTATTTCGACCACTTTTTTCATCTTTTACCATGGCTTCGGTGGCACATGTACTCAGACCTATGCAGAATAAATGCGAATAAATAGCGCGACTTATTGTTCTGTCATTGTCCTTGTCAAGCTGACCTCCAGAATGTCAGGTTAGTTGCCTCGGGCATGAAACAAATAACACTGAGTCTTGTAGAAATCCTTTAACGGTTTATCAACCGGTGTATCCTTCGTCTTCTTTCGTGTAAAATCGCTCACTAACTTACCAGTAATATCGGATTGGACCGCTTTGATAGTGGAATGACGTTCATCTTCAGTTTTGGCAATAAGGATATTGAGAAAACACAAGTTGGCAAACAAGCTCGTTTTCAGTGATTCGTACTCATGCCATTACATCACTATATATATATATCTTGACAAAATATTTTCACTATAGGAAGGATTGGATTAGTCATTTACAAATATGGGTGGGGAAGGGATTTGTGGTGTTAATT
>LUCM01000117.1:67638-92388 GCA_008360955.1 Fasciolopsis buskii
AATTAACACCACAAATCCCTTCCCCACCCATATTTGTAAATGACTAATCCAATCCTTCCTATAGTGAAAATATTTTGTCAAGATATATATATATAGTGATGTAATGGCATGAGTACGAATCACTGAAAACGAGCTTGTTCGCCAACTTGTGTTTTCTCAATGTGCTCAGTGGTAATTTTCAAGGAATAAGGATAGTAGCAAGAAACTGGTCTAAAGATAAAACCACAGCAAACCAAACAGGGCGCCCTTGGACACTCTCATTGAACCTAGACTGGACAACCCACTGACACCAGAGAGGCAGTTTTTTAAATTTCTATGAACATTCCGAGATCCATGTAATTTTACCTTTTACTTCTTTTATTGATAAAATAACATCATTTTTCAGAAAGCGAGCGGCGGCCATCAGAAGGCTGCCAATTAAGGGTATTTGGCTGGCGATGGGATGTACTGGTCACTATGAAAGAGGCACTCTTCATATCTGGCAAAGCCAGTAGAAATCCTTTGATGTTTCTGCCTAACCAATCGACAAATTTGTTTTCAAGTTCTAATAACTATGTCGGAATGGGAAAAACTCTTTTCAAGATACTTTTCATCTAAAGCGCCGACTGGTTATCTTCACTATGCTCAGTTGTGTTCTACTTTTTGAACATGACATGGTTTCGAGCATGAAGCTTTCGTATAACTTTCGGAGTTTATTTTCTGCTGGTGGGTCAGCCAGAAAAACTAACCCGTTTTTCTGCTTAGGAAAACTGATAACTTACCAGCGAACATCACTTGCCTACTGCCTCGGATTTCAGTAGGCTAAAAAGGATCTCGATCTCCGGGTAATGAATCGGGCTCATTGGAGAAACTGCCCATGTTCGTTCTCCGATTGTTGCGGGTAATTTTGCTTTGCTGCTGTCAAGCGCTTCCAAAGGACAAATTTCCCGACTTGCAGACAATTGTAGATTGCCGGTTTTCACATAAGCGGTCCGTGTGGCCTATTTGTTGTCCTCAAGCAGGTGATCAGATGATTACCATCGTCCAATCGACCATGAATATCCAAATTTCGGCTCCTGTCACTAACATTGCTTCCGTCCACTATCGTCCTATGACTGGTTTGGGCCGTCTCTGGAAACACTGTATATTTTAGAGCAAGGAATCAAAATTTTACGAAAAGAAGAAATAAAAATTAGTCGCTTCTAACGAAAAGCTGTTGATCTATTTACTCATGGTTGATTGGCATCGCTACTTGATTTGCCGATCAATACCATTTGTCCGATGTTGACTGTCTACTTTGCGTACTTCCGTTGACCCGTACCCCGACCTCCATTCCGTGCAATATTGCTTGCAGGTTAAAAGTAGTTAAACATCCAATACTGCTAGATTTATCTGTCTACTGGATTTATAGTTTTTCACAGTGAACCATCTGCGCTCATCCAAACGATTTCGTTCTTTTTCCCACTTATTTTCAAGTTGCCTGATTGCTAGCCCAAGCGGCATTCCTTCGCTTGATTTTTAACAACTTTTAGATGGTCGCAAGATTCCGTAGTCACCTGTTTCACCGAACGAGAATAGTCTGCAACATCACAAATCGAAACCAGGAACCAAGGTTAATTATACAAAACGCGTAATTCGTTCCGAGCTTAGCAAAAATATATCAACATCTTCCACTAGATTCCATTGCCAGAATTCAGTCACGCACATCCCTAAGCTGTTTAATTCTCAACTAGCCAATAGATTTCAAATCAGAGGTTACCAGTCAGTTTTTTTTGTATTTTCTTTGTGTTACTATTGTGAGTCAACAACAGCAGAAGTGCCACTATTCGGCTGGAAAATTAAGGTAAAGAAAGTCAAGAGCCGTTCAGCGAACTACGGGTGACAAATAACCGTGAGGCTTATCCACCGTGATGGTAGATATAGAAAACTGGGAGCCTATTCTGAGAAGTAGCCTTCCGAAATATGAAATTGCCAGAGGCAAAATAAACGGATATCCAGAGGTCTAGAGGACAGCTTTTCAAAGCCATAGATGACGACTTTCTATTCTGTTAAGATGATCTGATTTGGTGAGAGACATTCGAATCTGAGGTGGGTTTGAAGATGTTTTGGCTTGTGTTAACAGGTGCTGCGCTTTCTATTTTGATCAGTCGTGTGCATTACTTTAGTGTTACTAGAAAGACGTTTATTACTACCTGGAACCAGTGCATTTGAAGAAAAGAATGGTCATCGTGAGCAAAGCGAATGCAAAATGTTTCACGTCGCATGGTCGAAATTTCAGTGCACTTTTCGACGGAGTAAAATTATCGTTATTTAATCTTTTTAAATACATGACTTGGGACAATAATCACCGTAGTCATGTTGCCTGTGGTTAAGATTTGAGGATTCCAATGTAAGATTCCATTTGGTAGCCTTGGTTCTTTCTTCACTTCTTTCGTCTTCCTTCGTTTAATTCACAAGTTACAAACAAATGGAAGTAGAGGTACATGACAAGTTCACCCCACCCTTGCAACTACTCAGTTCTGTGTCATTACTGACCACGATCTCCTTGTGTCCCGGACACCTATAGGTTCTTCCCAAAACCTTTGTACCACGGAAATCATCAATACACAGTTACACAATTACGTATTGCCAATTTCGTTAATATCTGATCACGAGGTAAGCAGAGATACTCTTTACGATTCGTACATTTTAGTTCCATAGAATGAGGATTATGGCAGAGCCACTCACATGGTTGCTCATCACTCCTATTCTACACAGATAATAACAGTTACTGTGGTAAAGAATAGTAGTAGTATACAAGATTACGAAAACTGGCCGCGAAATACACAATAGGTATCATCAAAATGACTCCACCATACCCCCACAATTAGCTAAGATATCTACTTCAATTTCCAATTGCGTCTAGAACTCGGCTGTTACTGTTGGACAGTGATCTGTGTAACAGTTCTGTATACGAGACACCTGAAGTGCATTCGCTGGGTCAAGGGCACCCAAATTGTGTTTCGCAACTTACGTTTACCCGCTCGGGCGCATCTTAGTCATCTCAGTCGAACCGACAAAGTTCACTGACCGCTGACCAGGATCACCGTCCTTCCGCCGGTGCGGCCTAACTGTAGTACTTGGATTTGTAATTAGTATACCGAATCCGGTTGGTCACCATAGCGAGCTGATACCAGTTACCAATATGTACCGAAATGACTTCAGCCCCAGCTACGCGAATAAAGTCAACGAAACCCAAAACAACGAAAACTAGTTCGAGTTATATTTAAAGATCATGGAGTTATATACAATATTGAAAATATTCCGATCAGTGAATACATTCTGTCCTTCGCAGAATGTTTGGATTTCACGATCACTTGTCCTCACGGTTCCCATTGGTTGCTTGTCCATGCAGGCCAGTGTGTAGCTGTATCGGACTGCATCACGTGACTTGCACATAAACTTACCATACTAGTGCACGACGAGAGTCTGTCACAATGTTTACGCACAACGGGAACGTGAGAGGCCAGGTGGCGGATTGCCCACTATTGATCATCCGTTGGCCAGTTAGGTTGAAGAAACACAGCAGAGTGAGACTATAGTTAACCGTTTCCTCATTTCAAGTGAAGATGTTTTATTTCACTGTTATTTTTCTCCTATCCGCCTAGTAATTCCGTAGCAAGTAACTTCATGATCCATCTCTTCGTAGTCTACCTCTCCTACTGGAATCATTGCAGATTGTATTGTTCGAATGTTTTACACACACGTTCACCGAAGATTGGGAGCAAACGAACTAATATTACTTTAAAATCAGCTTAATGAAACCGGGAACTTAAATGTGATTAATTCCGAACCAAAAAAGAAATTGAAACGGCTCTCAAAATGCAAATATTTAATCCCTAGCGCTTCTCACAGATTCAAAACTGTGGTTGTGAAAGTGAATTCGCAGCCAGTTGACGCTCGAGGGGATTCGGACAACGTGCAACTAAGTATTTTACGTCGTAGCTGACAACTACTCACCCTAATGTGCTTGAGTGCTTACCTCACTTGTATTACGTCATGTGGTTGGTCGAGTTATACATAATCTATCAAAGAGTTTACTGAGAATACGTTATAAACGGACGCAAAATCCCCAAATCCAGCCAGCGCAGTGAAGTGTGCGGCGGACAGGGAATGGCCTAATTCGAAAAATAGAAGTAATGGGCGATCTACGTAGATGAACAGAGCGAACAACCAACGAAACAGCCAGTGGGGACTCGGCCTGTGTGAAGCGTGCATCGGTTGCACATAGCTGTCCGGAAAGAATATGACAACGTGATTCAATTATTTTTATTTTCTGAGCTCCTTCGTATCCTATTGGAAAATAATTTCACAACTTCACACTTCCTCCGCATAGACTGAAATTTGTGATTGATCAAACCAAACAGAGATGTGGGGACGTGAAAATGTTTGAATAAAGACAAAATTAACACCACAAATCCCTTCCCCACCCATATTTGTAAATGACTAATCCAATCCTTCCTATAGTGAAAATATTTTGTCAAGATATATATATATATATAGTGATGTAATGGCATGAGTACGAATCACTGAAAACGAGCCTGTTCGCCAACTTGTGTTTTCTCAAAGACTAAATTCTTTGGAAAATCCCGCTGAGCACACGGAGAACAACACAAGTTGGCGAACAAGCCTGTTTTCAGTGATTCGTACCCCTGTAATTACATCATATATATGGACGAATTTTGAGAAGTGATCAGCAGATTGGTGACAGTATTCAGCTACAGATCGGTGAAATGCAACCTAAGGACACATAATTCCAAAAATGAGGTTGCGAGAAAATTTCCCATGTATCTTCATCAATTGGGGACATATTTTCTCACCAAAAATTGCATTGGCAATTGTCTCACTCAACAGATTTCGTCATAACGAACAACTGTTCTGCTTGAAGTAGCTATTTAAACGTCGTTCCGAATCTGACAACTCATATTCAACAAAAATAAACATTTGGAACTCAGATGCAACCACGGATTGTGATTGACCTAAAGCAGCAAAACGTCTGACTAACCTCATGAAATTGCCATTCAAATGTTTGGACGTTTGCTTGCAACGTTTCCTGCCACTAATCCGTCAGACGCATGGATATTTAGCAACCACTTATGCAATTATCCTTTATTCTTTAATGTTAACCGTTGGTGATGGGAGTTTATCCTCTGCACATAACGATGTTGGAAAAAAACAACCGAGTGTTTTCGGCCCTCTACAATTGGCCAAACGAAGTAGGTAGCATCACAACTACTTTCTTCACCCACAATTCTATCTGACTGTTCCAAACCCTCCCAAAGGAAAAATAATTTTTCCAGATATGTAGTGATATAATGTCATGAATACGAATCACTTAAAACGAGCTTATTCGCCAACTTGTGTTTTCTCAATGTGCCCAGTGGGATTTTTCAAGAAATTCAAACGAGCCAAGGACCCAGCTGTACTGGAAGAGCTTAATGAGTATATTGAGTTCTGTACGAAACCGGTGCTGGCTAGAGCTCATATTCAGTTTATGGATGATTGCATGACCAAATCTAACTTTCCAAAGCATTGCCGTACTATGTTCTGAAGAAACCGTATACACATTTTCAAAGACAATCTCTTAACGATCGTGATACCATGTGCAATCACACCGTGGAAATAGATCGAGCATTCGTGATATCCACTTATGAGCTCGACAAATTGAGCGAAGAAAAACCCTATTTCGAGGAATAAATCCAATCCATTGTGCACAATCAGTTGAACCAGAAGCACTAGTCGTGGATGAAGCGATTGGAAGGATTAAAACCATTGAGTGATTTTCCGCAGAATCCTAATCGATTTGTTCACAGTTTGTCAGATTTCGAGTTAGACAAGACACGGTTAGAAGTTCGATCACTGGAACCCAGATTTTTTTGTCCAAATAGCCGGAGTGCATAACCGGATTTGAAAGTTGTGTTTGGGAATATGTTTTCTCTATTGTCGAGTTTATCCCCGTCATCATAAACAGAAATGCAAGCATTTAAATCAACTTTGGTAAATACCCGCTATCAGTATCATGGCACTAGACATACAACGAGTAGGTGATTGAACCCAGAACAAAGGAAATGGTTGAGACAATTGCAGGAAAATGCAGATATCCTGTTATCAAGACCAGATAAAGGTGCAGGCATAGTTCCACTTCACTCGTGGCACTACGCAGCGAAAGTGGAAGCCGTTCTGAATGACAAGTCGTAATTTGCGAAAATGACAAAGGAGAATGATAAAACGCATCAGATAGAAAAATCGCTGCCCACCATCCTGAGACGGTCGAAACAAAGTATGTAATAGATTGGACCACATTCGAACAGATTCGGCCTACGGGAACTGCTATTCCGAGAATGTACGGCCTATTCAAAATACATAAAAATCGACTTCATTTGAGACCTATTCTCGACTTGTGTAATTTGCCGTATCACGCCATGGCAAATTGGTTGGCTAGATTACTGGAACTCGCTAGACAGATGATGGAAGACAGCCTCAAAAATACATTTGAGCTTATCGACTCCGTGAAGGAACTAAATATGAAGGGACGAGGAATGCTTTCCTCATAGGTTACCGCCCTTTCACCAACGTTCCGATCACGGGAACGACCGAACACCTCCGTGACTACATCGAGAATAGTGGCTTAGCGACAAGTCTTCCGATAGTTGACTTGAAACAACTGCAGTTCTTCTGCACCTACAACGTCCAGTTTGAATTCAATAATCAAATTTACCTCCAAAAGTTTGGCGTAGCAATGGGATCCCCGCTCGGTCCATTACTATCGACATTTTCAAGGCAAATCTGGAAAGTGTGCCACACGAATCGTCAATACAAGCAGTCCACTTATACAAACGTCATGTGGATGGCATCTTCTGCTTATTCAACCTCTCCACGAGAACTAATCAATTGTTGAATAAGTTCAACTAGACTCATCCAAATGTGAAATTCACAACAAATATGGAGTTGAACATTGAAATTGCATTCCTAGATGCACACTTATGTCGTCGAGAAGACGGCCCAGTCCGGCGATCAGCACACTGAAAAGCCACGTGGGATGGACAGTACATCCACTTACACATTTGTACCTTATAATATGAAGAGGAATTTAACTAGATGTCTCATGGACAGAACAAAAAAGAATATGCACGGTAGATACTCCTGAGACAGAATAAGACTATTCATGGGAAATGGCTTCCCAAATAGATTAGTTGATAAGATAGTGGAGGAGGAAAAGAAAGGGAAGGAAGAAAATGATTTCGGGGGTGGATGGAAAGCCCTTATAAATAGCTCTATCATCCGAAAGTGACGCGCTAGCAGAGATAGCACGGCGAAGACTGACTAGCGTTATCAATAAGACATTTTATGCAGCCATGCGTCGAATCCTGTTCAAATCCCGCCTCATGGTGTCTCTACGGTTGAAAGAGAAAAGCATTTGATTCTGCAGCTTCGTTTTGTATCTATTCTTTTGCATGTTCCTGTGGCACAATGCACATCGGCCACACGACCTGGCGCTTGTATGAACGCATCCGTGAGCACCACCCTGCAGTCATTTCACATTTACCACAGACTAACCAGACCGTGAATGTGACGCTAGCTTTCCGGACCATGTATAAAGTCAATCTAGAGTGGCAAAGTATTGTACCTTGAACACTGCGGAAGCTGTCGCGATCCGTCCTCATAATTTTCCACTGTGCTCTCAAAAGCGATTTGTGGTTACGCTTCAACTCCGTTGTCCCACCCCCGTCCCATTGCAAACCCTAGAAAACACAACGAATTCTTGTGTATTCCGGTTATGCATGTAACACCACAAATCCCTTCCCCACCCACATTTTTATCTTACCGGTCAAATCCATCCTTCCTAAAATGAATTTTTCCAAATATACGATGATGTAATAGCGTGAGTACGAATCACTGAATGACGAAAAAATTGTTTAAAAATTTCATGTTATTTTTGCCCCTGATTGATCGGACTTATTTTCACTGTGTCTCTAAAGCAGTGACGGCGAGGAATTTTTTCGCAGTCTCATCAGTTTATCAGTGTTCCTCAGAATAGAGTGCAGGAAACTTTTGGGAAACACGAATATCACGAGGGAAGGCATCAAGCAGGGAAAATGGCACACCTGACGAGCACTCCTTCCTCAACTTTTGCAAACTCAAGTGCACTTTCAGGTCTGGGTCTAACTGACCTGACGTACATTGAGTGGAGTCAGAAATATTTAAAATTGCGAATCGTTATGGTGTGCAAAAGCTGATTAGCGATGAGCTCATCAACATCGATGGCTTCATATCGTTTCTAGTAGATCGTCCAGTCCGTTGCCGAAAACATGGTTGTGGTGTCGTTAACTATGTACTCGATCAGTTCAGTGCATTTCTCCGAGCTGTGTTTGTTCATTTAACAGACTTCATTGATGTTTCGCTGACAGAATGCGAACTAAAGCATTTAAGTCGATATCGTTCTATCATCAACACTGATGCACATATTTCCTCCACTTGACCCCTCAATGTATGTGGATTTCACGCCAGAAGGGTCAATGTTCACATAATGACAATCCGGCCCTTTGTTGTCACATCAAAAACGCTGGTCTGATTTGCTCCGTTTAGTAAAACACGACCTACTGGGTTGCTGTGCCATTTGAGACAGACGCAGGTCGAATAGATCAATGGTTCGTAGGGTTCAACCGCAATTAACAAAAAGCTGACTCATCACGTGATGCTCGATGCAGATGACCTGCTTTACCACTCATCAACGCAGACGGAATCTATTTTTCCGCACCTGAACTAAATTGGCGAGTGGCATTAGAACGAGTAGTGAAGTTAAAATAAACGTAACCGCACAAGCTCAAAGTGTATTACAGCAGAGCGCTAAAAATCCGCTTATTTGAGCTATTTGGGTGTACTTTACAGGCTTGTAACGAACAAAAATTACTCAAAGATGATTAATTAGGAATGATAGTAGCAGTAATGGATCGGCAAAATGGAGCGATTGAAAAACCAAAATGCTGAAAAACATAAAATTAAGAAAAAGAGTCCTCGTTATCCTCTGGAGGGAGGCCGTAACCCCAAATGAACTGACTGCATTATAGCTCCCATTTAAACATACTGGAGTGGAAACTACACTGGTGAGCACTAAGGAGTAGTGCGTCCCTCGATCGACAGCGTTGCAATTCGGTACTTCCTGACTGTTATGGTCATGCAATTTCTGTTTGGCCTAGATTTCATTATGTGAAGGAAACTTTCACTCACACTGGTTTTGTACCTCGGCGAGTAACCCCAAAAAGGAATGGATATGGAATATAACATTTGACTACGGAAGCGGGGAAAATCGACAGATCCCGATATATTCCCTCCGGTTCTTCTCAGAATGGATAGAGAAACCCTAATGAAAGCACTTACCTCCTTGCTCTGTGGCATCTAGGATGAGGAGAGAGACACTGATTGCGTCTATTTTGAACAAAACGGCACGTAGTGGCTGTAGCAAATGTCGTGGGATTGGTTTAATTCCGATACATACTAAGGTGTTTAGCCTCACTGATGCTGCACCGTCTGACACCGATTCGCGAGAGTAACATCAGCAAAGATCAACGGGCAGGATTTCGTCCAGGTCGAATTTAGATCGGTCAGATTTTCTCTCCCCACCATATAGTCGAACCGTACCAAGCATACTTTCGATCAACAACCGTGTTTTTCTCCACGTGAAGTGCGCCTCCGACTCATTTGACCGAACAATGCTGTTCAGTGCTCTTCACCGGCTGGGTAAAAGTACAAAGTTGTCCCGAACTTCATATTCGAGAACAGACATATCGGAAAAATAACCAACCACTATTGACCGTTTCGGTTACCTAGGCAGTTTTTTCGTAAGGATGTCATAACGGTACTACAGACGGATGCACTCATATCCAAGGCTCGAGCGGCGTGCACTGGTCGAAAGCACTTGTGGCGTAAGCCTGATATTTGACTGAAGTTGAAAGGCCGTGTGTATTGTGCTGCAGTGCACTTAGTTCTATTGTATAGTTGTGAGACGTGGAATTTTCACGCTGATGATGTTCGTTTTGGATCACCGGTGCTTGCTAAGTATCATTAGGATTGGATGGATGACCGCGTGAGTAGTGTTGCTTAGAAATCTAGCACAGTGTGCCGGTTCAGAGAGCATCTCATCACGGCGCACGAAGCTTAGTAGACTTGTTTGGTTGGCGAACGCTGGTCTGCTGAGTCTCACACTATTTTGCGTTCCTCTGACGTGGTGGAATAAAACACGTAGATGTCAACAGATGAATTGGCAAAGTTTAATGTGAAAATTTAAAACGAACTTAGGTAAAATAGTTGTCTTGCGTCCTCATAGTTGGGGTTCGAAGTATCCGTCAAATAAATGGCTACCTACACTGGAAGATATGACAGCGATCCGTGAACAGCGGCGACCGTGTCGAATCATACGGATTGAACATGTGCTCTTGTACAGCTAGTCTGTATTCGGGTTATTGACTATCATGGAATTCTTTTCATTTCAAAGTAATGTAGGTCCACGCCATGCCCTTGTAGTATATCCATTGGTTCCAATTCAGCGTGAGACTCTGGCAGGATGGCAGCGGTCGTTGATTTTCGCCTGCCGTTTAACGTTGAAAAATGAAGATGATAATCCCAGAAGGAAATGTATTCACTGTGAATGATATAATGTTAATAACACAGCGTTGTTGGTAGATGTAATGCGCCAACGTTTCGACTACCGTGGGTAGTCTTTCTCAAGGCAAGTTTTACAATCAAATGCATTTGATTGTAAAACTTGCCTTGAGAAAGACTACCCACGGTAGTCGAAACGTTGGCGCATTACATCTACCAACAACGCTGTGTTATTAACATTATATCATTCACAATAAAAACCAATACATGGCGCATCGATTTTTCGATACACTCCTTACGTCGTTTGGTCCGGATATTTACAAACTGGTTACCAATCGAATTGCTCTGGGAAGAAATGTATTCACGTTCGAAATTCAGCGGCACACTAACGATATCACAAGATGCCAATTCAGATGAGAAATGGGACGCGGTCGCACCTTGAATGTGGACATATATTGTTCAACATCTCCGAAATTTATCTCATAACCATCCACACATTTTCCGTTTTGCTGTCTTGTTTGTCGACCTTGAATGCACAACATGGTTGATCCGATAAAGTTCACAATAACACATTCTAACGGTGAAATTCATCGAAGAAGGTACTGCAATTACCTGCGTTCTTCTGCATTGTGAAATAACTCGGAATAAGTGGAACGAAATTATCGGAAATCCAGTGGCGATAATAGAAAGCACCGATCTTCTTGGACTTTTGCATTTTGTAAATAATTCATTACTATTATGTCTGCCCTTGAAAATCAGCAACAACTTACTTGTCTTAGTGATTCGCTTTCCGACTTTGTTTGACCTTGTCATGGCTTGTCACTATTCTCAATTTGGGGCCATTTAATTACAAGAAGTGTGACTTCACGGGAATGAAGATGAGAAATTGGTTGAACTAAGCGGTTTCACCGACAATTCACGCATGACCGCCACTTGTTCGCAAAATATCATGATGCTGATCGCGAAGGTAAGTCGTACAGACAATCCCTTACTTTTAGATACTGAGGTTTCTATGTCCTGAGCTCAACTTGAAAATCATCTCAACTATTCCTTTAACGCGTGCTGCCCCCAGTGAGTCTTTCAATATTCGATCCGATTGTTTCTTATCTACTCGACTAGAACGCCAATGTCGTTGGAAAGAATGCACATTTTGAACGAAGAATCATGGATCAGCGAAGCAACTAACAAAATCTATCAATATGGAACTGTCCATGCTGAATTACGTGAATATGCGCAATTTGTTGAAACACGAGCCCCTCAAGAAAACTGACCATATCCCAAAGGTTTATGCGGAGGTTCATCCGCACGAGTGAGCTGCTGCGGATATTGAAGCTCTTGGTATAACATACAAAAAAACCGAGTCCCACATTTTACCTGTCACCGAATATTTCTATGCACAAGTGACTTCGTTTTGGTTTTATTCCTAGATGTTTATAGAGAACTTTCATCCTAAACTCGGTCTCATAGTCTTCAATAAATGTAGGCCACTCTATCCTCCAGCCTTTCTGAATCGTTTACTAAATGTTTGCGTGACAAAATATTCCTATCTGCTGGAGGGCAGCCGTCATAGCCCCATTCCTAAAAAGGCCCCCTTCAAACTCCATCCCATTGCCTGTATTTCGGTGGCATTGAAAGTCGTGGAAAAATCAATTCTACCACATCTGGTGTCTTCCCAATGCATTCATGATCTCCTACCCTCCCCAATTTTGTTTATTGATCCTCAACATTCACACCTGATGCACACGTAACCCTGACACATTTCATTTCTTTGACACTGGACAACGAGAACATATCTTCCATTGCGACTCACGCCCATACACTCCTCATCAAGTATGCAGACGATGTAGCTCTTGGTCTGCCTTGTTCCCGTAACGATTCATTTTCGGATTATCAACATCATATGACTTTCAGAATGGTCTAAAGAACATAATTTGTGTATCAATCCAAAAAATTTGCAAACACTATAATTTATCTCATGAAAGACACAACGCTCCGGTTTTAGTGACACATACTCCAATATCTGTTAATGGGGAACAACTGACTGACCAAGAATCCGTGGCAGTGAACCGGCGTCTTACGGGACCATCTCTTGCAATCACATTTCTGCAAAAATCAAATGTCTCTCGTTTCATATTTTGCACCCGAAATTCCACCGCGTACCCACACATGTCAGAAGTTTTGCATTCTCGCCTCTGTTACCTCCTTGACTATATGCATCTTCCGTCACTTTCACATACCCCATGGAAGGATATCAGATGAATCCCTAGATGGCTCATGTTCCTATCATCTTGTAACGCCCTACTCAGACAATTATTCATTGAATTCATCTTCTCCCATTACCTTGCCAGAAGCTTCCCACAAAAATACTCACTGACTTCTCCCATCCTACACAAGATGACCTAATAAAGTGCGTTTCCTTTTCTGTCACTCATTCTAACTCTAAGCATCTTCACGCACGTACCTGAACTTACAAGTATTCTACTGTTCCATACCTGGCTAAATTCTTGAAGAACCTCGGAACCGCTACATTTCCACTTAAACCAGGCTTCTATGCTTCTACGCACTGATTGTACAGCTCATTGTTTACGTTCGGAATGTGTCGTTCGGTTATGTGAAACCTGAACATTCGTCTTTCGGGGCACGTAGTGCTTTTCATTAACTCGACTTGACTCGACGATGGGGGGTGGCTCCATCGCGAATGGATTGGAGTGGACTGGATTAGAATGGATTGGATTGGTAACGTGAAATAGGAAATCGCTGATAAATCGGAGGAGGCAAATATGCGCTAACACGTAATCCTGGATACAGCAGTACTCCGGGGGAATGGCCGAGACAGGACCCTGTCCACTCAGATGAAAACCGTGTACATACCAATGAGGCTTGATATGCACTACACTGTAGCAGGACGAAGTCGCAATGTAGATCGTTTTCCTAGTAGATTTGATCAAAGGCATTAGAGATGGCGAGCGAGAATAAATGTGTTACTCCGAAATTATCATTTTTAGCCTACACGAGTATCCACAGGTCACCAGTAGAACCATGTTATGAGAATGCACATTGGCAGATGCTCAGTAGTCTTTCGCGTTCGAGAAACGATCGCAGTTGGTCGAAAAAAATGGTTTCGAACACTTTCAAAGCACCGAGTACCACGAGAATCTGAAAACACATTCGCGTCGGCAAGATTGCTTGGGAAATGTTGGTTACTGTGAGGAGATTGAGTTTTCATTGTGAATGACATAATGTTAATAACACACCGTTGCTGGTAGATGTAATGCGCCAACGTTTCGACTAAAATCAAAATTGATTGTAAAACTTGCCTTGAGAAAGACTACCCACGGTAGTCGAAACGTTGGCGCATTACATCTGCCAACAACGCTATCTTATTAACATTACATCAATCCCAATAAAAACCAACACATGGCTCATCGATTTAACGGTACACTCCTTACGCCAGTTGGCAGTTTAATCAATATTGCGCCTGAGTCTATGGAGCTATCTCTTTGGCTATCAGCGTTTGGACGATAGTGGACCGTGCTGGACACATCGCAATCGACACGAGCATGGGTGCAATCCAGTAGTGTTAGACAGCAGTCGAGTGCAGATGCCAAGATTAGATCAAGAACATGTTATCGCATTAGCTTCTAGTTGCCAGGGTACACAGTGACATGTGGAAGGCAAGAATGCGGATATGCAAGCCGAGAAGACCCACCAATCAGGATGAAGTGTCTGGACTAGACAACAAAACGACAAGAATTGAATCACGTGAGGTGCATCAAACGATGTGGACCAATCAAGGCGTGACCGGAACAACCGGTGAAGTAATGGTAATCACACAATCATGAATATACAAGACTTCTTTTCAATAAAACGAGAATTTGTGCGGATTCATCTTTTTGTTCGGACTTGAGTTATTGGGAATGGATGATACCGACCTAGAGTTCGGATTGGCTGACATCAAAGCAGACTAGACAAATACCAAACTGCGAAATTTGCTTTACTGTTTCATTTTATACGACGACTACATACCTATACCTTCTTACCAAACAATAAGTATACGAGTGAATGCCTTAGGCGATACATCGAAAATAAATGTGTCCAAAACAACGAGGCCATGCATTATTTATAGAAACTAGATTGGCCTAATTAGACAGTTCACTAGCGGTGGCCGAACAGATAAGTTCTGGCGTTCCAACGTGAAGGTCGCGGATTCGAATCTTCTCACCACCGGTCAATGTCCCTACTTGGCAGCCCTCTTCTGGCCGAGGTCCCCTTCCTGAAAATTGATGTACGCCGTTGTTTCATTAATAAAGGAAGTAAAAGATAAAAGAGTGCCAGGACAAAAACTGATACAAGGATACACTTAGTGACAAATTTATCTTCCGCTGATTTTTAACGCCTCTGTGTACAACGGCTCATCCTCGAATAAACTTAGTGAAATATTTTCTCCCTATCAGTCTCTGATTTGTTAACGACAATGTCGTCATCTGATTTGTCCTCAGTTCCAAAATACGCGGTCAACCCACTTCCGACAATTGCTTCTGCAAGTGTATAGGCCAACTAATAAACTTGAGCCGATCTTCTGAATTAAGGGAAATGTGAAAATATTTTAATGATACGTAAATCATCCCAAACATATCGGACTACTGAACAAAGCCGTTTTCATGTGAACACCGCTGCACCACACTACTATATTCTGTCTCACGAGGGTACTTGACAGCCCCTTTGTTTATTTGTCTTTTTTTCGGCACAATACAAGAGCGAACTTTAAATTATCACCAGGCGAACGTCAACCGCTCACTCCTATGAGCAATTACTGTAAACAAACAGTTCATTTGCATTTTTTTCACTATCAAACCACGGGTCCTGAAATTCAGACGATGAAGTGTTTCGGGTCTTGCGGACAATCGACGAATTCGGGAATCCTGTTTCACTACTTCCGAACTAATCAGTTCCATGCGAATGGATAACCTGGAGCGAACCACCATTAGAGAGAGATTTTTAATTTCATCAAGCCGCACTGTTCAAGGTTCGCGCAGCTGTGTTGTGGTGATGCATAGACAGCACATTGCAGTCAGCAAGTGTGCGCTGTTCAACAAGGCCGCACATTTTGGACTTCGGTCGGTAGATCGGAAAAATGCACAAGGGTATATTTGAGTCACACCACACTTTAAAATAGTCATCTCGCTGCAGGTAGCGGAATAGATATGATAAACTTGTAAATTTTACACATTGGGTTCATCCACGAGCCCGTATGGCAGCAAGTGTAACCGGCTCAGTCACTCAGCCTGCGAAAGCATCCTACAGTTACTTGAACAGTGGATGGGTTGTAAATCAATGGACACCGCTTTCATTCATCAAAAAGAATTTAATTCATTTTTGTCAATTCAGCAATTGGGTGATCCTTTAACCCTCAATCTTATTAATACGTTGCACCGTCAGTCGTGTGTCAAGAGGAGCTAATTTGTGATTTCATATTTTTTAATAGATTTATGCGATATCATTGCTTAAATTATCACGAAGAAGCCATAGAAGCGTTGAACAATTATATCGCCTTCGTTGGAACCTGAAGTTCAATAAGCCGCGAGAAGGCTGGTCAGTAGCTAATGTCGACCCCTAGTCATCCTTGTTCCCGGGCTCGAATCCTAGTTCAGTTTCTGCGGTGTTATATTACGTTAGTTACTGGATGGTTATTCATATGCGTAACAGTGTTACTATTACCTGAACGATTGTACGATAAACTGTGACTAAAGTTTGGACGAAATTCCAAAAATATGTCAAATTGGGCGAATAAATTCCCCCCACCTAGACCACTCGAAATCACGTGACACTGTGATCAGACGCATATATGCCATTTGTCTTTGTGAAATAACGCGAAAGGAATGTTGGGGAGAAGACTGTGTTCTGAATAATCCTTGGCTAATACAATGGACCATTAAAACCAGTTATACAAACTTCTAAAGACTACGCATAAGTGCAGAACGGATCGCAGGACAGCTGCTTTTCCTTGTCTATCGTCTGGGTATCTTCGTCTTTGTCTTCGCTTACACTTAACGAATTTTAGGAAGGCAAGGAAATTTTTTATTACATCAGAAAACAGAAAACCCGAACAAATTGCAAACTATATTGTCACTCAACAATATTAAAGAAATGGTAAGATTAAAATGTGAAATGGTAACATTTTACGTGAGCGATGGTAGGCTTCGTGTTTTGTGGTCAGGCTTTGGGCCGTTCGTTTCCGAAGGCAGAAAGTTGACTTGCTTATCTTCAGGGTTTAGTCGACTGCACCACGCTTGTTCAGTGTGGGCCAAATCACAATTTCCAGGTTCACAGAAGAAATTAATCAACTTGTAGAGAGCTTTGTGTAAAAAAACAACGCACTAACAACAAACCATTTATTTGGGAAGCAGTTCAAATGAATGGTATCTTTAGTAACCACCAAGAAAAGAATAACAGCTCTTATTTGGAATTAGCGTAGCGAATTTTTTCCAAAAATCGGACGTCATCCATTCCATTCTAGATGAATAAGGTTTTCAGGGTGACGAGACTAACGGTCATTAAATACCTGTTTTTTCCTTTGCTGTCAGTCTGCCTCCAGCCTGATTAGATTGATAGACAATACAATTGATCACTTACACCTAGCCTTTTGGCTAATCTAACGCATCGGTTCTATGCGGAGTTTTACGTCAGACAATATTGGTCCTGACGTTCAAAATGATATAGTGATATCCCTAGGAAAAACAGGTGCACGTATTCCGGTTTCGCCGAAATGGTCCTATGCAATTCCAGGCAGAATGAAGATAACCTTGGAAATAATGCTCACGGTACTATTTATTCGCCGGATCTCGTTAAGTGGTCAAAATCGGGGCATTTTAACTTTTTAGATCATGGGTTCCAGTCGAAACCAGCTCAGGTTAATTGCACTACATCACAGCCCTCTGTTGGGTACGATTCCCATCCTGACAACGTAATACACTGTTGTTTCACTTAAAAGGGAAGTTAACAACAAAACACTAGAAGAAGAAGGTCATATTAATCAGGCCGAAACACTACCTGTGAAACACCTTCAGAGCAGTGTCAAACAGTCACAGTCTTCCCTTCGTTGCTCGGTAGTCAGTATTCGAATTGGCATGAAAGCATGAGGGCATCTCGTACTGCATTACGTGGTTTGTACGTGGGTTTCAGTATGCCCAGTTCGGATCGGAAAATGAAGAATATATAACAAGTGCTTCTTTGCATAACACATCTGAAGTCAATTTGTAATTGTGCTTAATAATTACGCTTTAATTATTTAAAATTTCGTCCTAACGCAGCTTTGCAATGAACCTATGAAATTTATGCTAGGGGCACTCTTACGCAATACACTCCGCGGGTCTTTGGACTAGACGTCGTCCGAGTGAAGCATCCCTTTTCGAATGGAACAAGAGCTTACAGAAGCTGTTAAACAAAAATACAAACCAGAAAAAAACGGGTAATATTGAGAACAGTTCGCATAGTAACTCAGTTATCGTAAATGCAGTATTGCTGTGAGGCGCTTTGAACATACAGGCTTTTTTCATCAAAATGTATCATTTCGTCTAGTAAACTTTTTGTAACTTACTTCCATTGTGTCGAAAACTAGCAAATGAATTATATACCTGCACATCAGCGGAAAATGTTCTGCTGAATAGAGCAGCGTTTCAAAAGAAAGAAACCACAAAATGAGTAGGGTCCCTTAAGTACCAGTCGTACGATTAGTAATAGGTAACTGAAAACTCAGCAGATTTTTCTATTTTTTTAAAATTTGATATTTGTTTTCAGTTGCGTGCATACTTCGGACTAATTACATTAACCCGCGTGAATATACCAACCATTATTCCAAACCATTGTACATTGTAGCTACTAAAGGTGTTTGTTGTAGGGTATCACATTCAAGACTAATCCGATGGGACAGTACATGACATGCAAATCATTTCTTCTTAAAATGAATAGATGAGACGTTTAGTTCACCAGATAAAAATAGGGAAAATCAGTGACGATCAGAAAAGCACAGTTCACATCAACCTGTTAGTTAAACCTGGCACGGATGACAGCAAGCAAATTGCCCAATGTTGCACACATGTACTCAGCAAGGCGAGTTTCCCGCTGAAGGAAACATGTCTTACTACGTGTTCAGAAAACCTGGGCACAGTGAGAAAATGATTTCAGAAGCTCTTATGAATTCACGCTTTGAACGTTGCTTCTTTTATATTCGGCATGAGCCTAATGACGATTAAAATCCCATCCGAAATATCCATGACGTACTAGACAGGAGAGCACGCATTCAAATGAGAATCCTAAAAATTTGAAACAAATTAGCTGTGATTGCCGATGAATGTTTTTTTATCGCGAACTAGTATTTGTGAATGTGGGTGAATGTCTAAGGGACAGTCAAGCGAGAAAAGAAATGCCATTATAATTTCTTGACAGACGAATGCATAGAATGCAACTCTTGATTCACTTCCTGTTCATTCATGATTACAAGATGACAATCACAGAAAACGTATGAGGAATCACGATTTCATAAACAAAATACATTTAATTTCAGGCATATATTGTAATCGAAATACACACCGTTATTCACAAGTCCATTTGCCGGGAATATATCAAGTAATATTGCGCATCCGTGTATGTCCAGCGTTATTCGAAAGCTAGCGAACAACTCAGAAAAGTCAAATTGTTAGACTCAATGGAGGTCAAAAAGCGGCCCCCGAAAATTTCCCGATTTTTGAATTCTTGCAAAATCTCAACTGTGTTCCAAATGGCCTTGTTAAGAGAAAATAAGAGAATTAACAAAATCGAGGACAGAGTAACGGTAAAATGTTCGCATTCCGAAAGTAATATAGAAACAACAAAATTTCGATAGGATTACTTTATACAAACATGTTTTCGAGAAGAGACATGAGAAAAAGATACGGCATAAGCTCCCAAAGAGAAACCGTTATATTGCAATGCATTGCGTATTGTATAGACAGTCGCGTACTGAAATACAAAACATGAGCGTAAAAATAAAAAAATAAGAAAAGGAAAAAATTGACAGTCATCATTTTCTGAAAATGAATAGAGCAAAACCCGGGAGGAATAATCATAGCACATTATGACATATTGCTCAGGAATTCGACTGAAACACGGCCACGGTTTGTCAATATGCGTGCTAAATATTGGACAGTGGATTTCCTATAGATGTTCATTCTAGATCGTGTGGAACGAAAAGCGGATCGTGTTGAAATATGAGAACGGCACATTGAAAGATCGTTGCGCAGAGGATGAGTGCGATCTGAAAGAATTTTGTGAGCAGGCAGATGGTGCTTTGTTTCACATGGCAGTGTCGATGCTTCCTCATTTGAAATGACAACCGTCGGAGAGCTTTCCCACCGTTCCAAGAAATGAGGGCGTCCGCGGCAGTGATCGTGAAGTTGACCTGTTGTGAGAGTATTCGAACCGGCAATCATTAGGCGCGGACTCCAGTAAGCTAACTACTGCTTTACAGTACCATCTATTCAAAAGAGAATTGAGAACTTGGAATAGTAAAAGAGCGGCTCCAAAAAAATTATTGGAATAACAGTGTGGAAGAAGAACCGTTTCAAATGCAAGGACGTCACTGACAGGGAAACTGATCCACATCACCAACTGTTTAACATGGTGGAGAATGTCTGACTTGATTCCGTTAGTTGTTGATCTCTGCATCGTCTAAATCGTTTTTCTTACTTCTTCTGAGAGTACTTGCCTCTCCGATGTGAGCTTTATGGACTCACATCGAGCTTCAAAGAAATTACAATATAGTAGAGAAACCCAGGGCTTGGACGCCAACTATACTTCTGTGAGATATGCATGGTTTGAAATTGTTTTCAACGGAAATCTGCCATTCGGTCATTCAACGAGTACTTGCTTGTGGCACCGACATTGTGCTTGCTCGACGCTCGCTAAACTACTGAAACTATTTCCACTTACTAATAAAACCAAGTCAAAAATTCTGCTCGAGGTAATTTTACGTGAGCACTATGCAGACCGATGATTATTATTTTTGTTCATACCTATATAATATGGAATACACCCCAAATTGGACTGACGGTGATGAGACATTACCAGTCTATTACATAATTTGGGAGTAAAAATCCAAACGAGGAGTGACTATCATTGATTTTCCCTAGCATGTTCCGTGATTTTAGAAGGTCAAATGCTCCGTATGCGTTCTTTCGATTTCCAACTGAAACGGTTGCTTTTTTGTACTGATTCTCTATTCAACTAAACCATTCGTCTAGGGTAAGATCTGTTCGCGTTTGTTACTCAGCTCATCCAACTACCTACCAAGAAAACCCTTTTTCCAAATATTCAATTCTGCTAGATAAACAAAAAGAAGAATTTCATATGCATTTCAAGAAGGGTTGCGAAAAAATGTCCTTATTTCTTAATCACTACTGGGAATGGGAATCCAAGTAATAATCTGGCAATCGGGTTGGGAGCATAACGTCCACGTGTTGGAGCGAGTGATTCGATTCACCTTCATATAATCTAAACAAATTGGTATTCCTTGGAAAGTTTGTCAGTATAAGTGACCTAAACCAATGGGTCAGGGTAATGGAAACAAATATTCAGAAATTAAGAAAGCACTCAATTATTGATCGATCAGTTAGTTTGTTCCGTGGGCACACTAGAATGCAAGCCGAAACGGTTCTGATGACATATTTCAGGCGTTCAAATAAAAATTGGAGCGTTAAATCGATGAGAAGACATGACACCGGAGTATTCATTGAACGTGTAGGAGCCCGAACAAATTTGCATTCATATCGAAGCAAGTGGGCGAACAACCTCGTTTTCAGTGATTCGTACTCATTCCCTCATCTCACAATATATAAAGGAGAATTTTTCGGGACGGATTGAATTAGTCAGTAAGAATAGTATTCATCGAAACTGGCTACCCAAATAGATTAATTGATAAAATATTAGTAACAGAAAAGGAATTTCCTAAGATGCCGGTGGTGGAGAGAAAGCCGGTATACATATATCTGCCACGCAATGGTGACACGCACGAAGAAGAATGACTAGCGCCATCAATAGGATATCTTACGCAGCCATGCTTCCAATCCTGTTCAAATCCCGCCTCATGGTGTGGCTACGGTTGGAAGAGAAAAGCATTTGATTCTGCAGCTTCGTTTTGTATCTGTTCATTCACATGTTCCTGTGGCATAATGTACATCGGCCACACGACCTGGCGCTTGTATGAACGCATCCGTGAGCACCACCCTGTATGGTTGGGTACTGGAACAATTAAAATACTTAATAGTGCAGCCGTTTCACATCTGAAGTGGAATTCTCACATTTCCACCTGTAGAAAGAATCTCCGACGGTTGTCATTTCAAATGAGAAAGCATCGAGACTGCAAGGTGAAACAAAGCACAATCTCCCGTGTTGGATACCAGTGTGTTTTTCCAATACTTCTCTACTGTTCTTCTGTTACAATGCAGGTACCTCGACGAAATTCCGAAATGACCACAATCCGTGTACATTCGGTGTGCAGTAACCGGGCATTGAAGTGATGCACTTGAGAGGGGAGTAAAAACAAATGGTCGACAAAAGTAATGGGAAAGGACAGATCGAGAAATCAGACTTATGGTAGCCGCATACAGGAAAACGTGATCGAATAGCCGTCCCTGTCTTTGTGTTATCAAGGTAATATTTCTGGCGGACTAACTTACTTCACCAAATGTTTAGTCAATTTTGTTCCGAAACTCTTCTGATATCTCTAATTCTCCTTGCACTACTCATTTCGCCTTACGGTCAACGGCCCTTATCCTCTTTTCCTTGTGCTCGGTTAGCTTATTTTCTTCACTGATCGACTTGCTATCGTTGATATTCGCAATACTGACTTTCACAAGCATCCTTCGGCCTGACTCGCACTGCTTGTCTGTCCAATTAACCTATCACTACACACATGCGCATACACGTTCGTCTGACTCCATCCACCCCACGCAGAATCATGACTACCTTCAACGACTGGATTTCCGCTGACCAATAAACTCAATTCGGTGGTTGAATTGTGCATATGGTCGACTCTCCGCTTCCGACCCTGTCTTGCAGGTCGGCATATTTTGAGATTGCTTCTCAGTGGGAGAGATGATCTTTTTTGTACTGATTCTATATTCAACTAAACCAATCTCCTAGGGCATAAGATCTGTCGCGTTTGTTACTCACATACATCCAACTACCTACCAAGAAAACCCTTTTTCCAAACATTCAATTCTGCTAGATAAACAAAAAGAAGAATTTCACCATACTGTATTTCAAGAAGCGGAATTGACAAAAAATGTCCTTATTCTTATCACCTAACTAATGAGGAATAGGGAACAATACCCACAGTAAATAATCATGGAATCGGGTTGGGACAATCTCAATCGTCCACAATGTTAGGAGCGAAGTATCGATCAACATTAAACCACAATGACATACACAAATTTCAAACGCTTTACGCATACAATAGCTTCATATAATACTAAACAAATTGGTATTCCTTGAAAGTAATTGTCAGTATAAGTGAACCTAAACCAATGGGTCAGTATAATGGAAACAAATATTCAAGAAATTAAGAAAGCACTCCAAATTAATTGATCGATCAGATTAGTTTTTAGTTCCGTATGGGCACACTAGAGATGCAAGCGAAAACCGTTCTTGATGAACATAATTATCAGGACGTTCAAAAATAAAAAATTGGAGCGTTAAATCGATGAGAAACAATGAACACCGGAGTATTCAATTGAACGTGTAGGAGCCCGAACAAATTTGCATCATATTCGAAGCAAGTGGGCGAACAAACACTCGTTTTCAGATGATCTTCGTACTCATTCCCCTCATCTCACAATAATATAAGGAGAACATTTTTCGGCGACGGATTGAATTAGTCAGTAAGAAATAAGTATAATGCATCGAAACTGAGCTTAGCCCAAGATAGATTAATTGATAATATTAAGCTAACAGAAAAGGAATTTCCTAAGATGCCCGGTGGCTGGAGAGAAAGCCGGTATACCATATATCTGCAGCCGCAATGGTGCAAACCACGAAGACAGAATGACTAACGCCAAATAGAATTATACGCAGCCATGCTTCCAATCCTGTTCAAATCCCGCCTCATGGTGTGGCTAACGGTTTGGAAGAGAAAACATTTTGTGATTCTGCAGCTTCGTTTATGTATCTGTTTCATTCCACATGTTTCCTGTGGCATAGATGTACATCGGCCACACACCATGGCGCTTGTAATGAACGCATCCCGTGAGCACCACCCCTGTATGGTTGGGATACGTGGAAAACAATATAAAATAAACTTAAATGGCAGCCGTTCACATCTCTGAAGTGACCACATTGCTCATTCACATTTTTCCACCTGTAGAAAGAAATCTCTCCGACGGATTGTCATTATCAAATGAGAAAGCATCGAGACCCTGCAAAGGTGAAACAAAGCACAACTCCCCTGGATACCATAGTGTTTTTCCAATACTTCTCTACTGTTCTTACTGTACAATGCAGGTACCACCACATCTCATCCCGAGAACGACATCATACCTTACCGAATATCGACACATCCTATTGTCATTGCTGTGCAGTAAAACCGGCATTGAATATATAGCCTTTTGATTAGTGAGTTTATACACAAATGCCCGTACGCCACTCTATAAAATCGTCCTCGCAGGACCCACCGCGCCTTACATCTGTGTATAATCAGACTTATATTGCGCGCGTCACCCCTTCTTTCATTCACTACATATAACGTGGATCGCAATAAAGCCGTCCTAGTCACTTTGGTGTATCAAGTAATCACACATCGAGGCGGACTAACTATACTTCACCAAATGTTTTATGATCAATTTGTATCCGAAACTCTTACTGATATACTCTAAAATTCCTCCTTGCATCTACTCCATTTCCGCCATTACGGTCAAAACCACTTTGGCCCTTATCCCTCTTTTCTTATTGCTCGTTAGCTTATTATTCTTCACTGACGACTTTGCTCAATCGCCTTGATCATTACGCACAATACTATGATTCTTTCAAACTTTCAAATCTGCAAATTATCTCTTGGCCATAGACTCCGCACCTGCTTGTCTGTCCATTAACCTATCACTACAC
>LUCM01000118.1:0-25414 GCA_008360955.1 Fasciolopsis buskii
ATATATATATATATATATATATATATATATATATATATATATATATATATATATATATAAAGATTGCAAGTTAGAGAATGATGTCCTTTCTCGTAGCTCAGGTTCAACAGGATAGCATCGGTTTTTTCGCTGAGCTTGGTAATTTGATTGCAAACGTTTCGTCACCAGCCGAGGTGACAGCGTAAGTGCAATGATATTGCGGCGAGCCAAGTCGATGTCGAGCCCCGTCTTATATAATTTATTTGCACAGAAAATTCCGTTATTTTATCCACCGTCCATTTACAGATGTTTTGTTGCACACAATACTTTTGGTGGGTTGTTCTTCCCAACGGCTTGAACTCCTCGTGCAAATTTACAATTAAACCGATGTGAAAATTATGAAAGCAAAAAGCAACCAAACAAACGTAGGGGCATACAAAACAACCGAGACGTACTAAAGCACTGGGACGCAGACTAGGATCGTGTTTCAGCATCGATCGAATGAGTCGTGTCTGATTGACGAACTCTTTCAACGGCCAGTCTTGTGGGAATATCACTTGTTCCCGGCGTAATTCCGTCAGAACAGCCACACGCTGCGCCCTGGTCGGCATAGGTTGGTAGAACATTTCGAAGAGTATAATTCCCAAGCTGTATATGTCAACTCTCTGATTGAAGGAGGGGGGCGAACAATGGGTAAATTTGTGCACATAAGAATAGCGTATGTAAGTGGTGGAGGAAAAAACTCTTGTAAAAATAGCTGATTTCCATATGTACAAACTGCGCAACTTCGTTTATGACGGGTCGGTGTAATGGTCATTTCGTAAATCTGCTGCGACCACGGGTTCCTAAAGAATCCGACATTTCGAGTTTCATTAGGTACTTATAACACACGATCTGACGAAACGCTCAAGCGATTCGTTCGAGTGTGAATCATGCGTTGAGAAACAACTTATGAGAGCTATGAATGAAAGCTGATTGACAGAACCGAATGAATGAATAGGGACCTAAGGGGACACAATTAAATAGGGCTAGTGCACGCCGAATTCGTTGTTCTGCTTTCGTTGCACGCAGCATTAAGCGGGTTCTCAAGAGTAAATATATCATGCCATGACAAAAGGAAAAAGCAATTTACAGGAAATCAACCGAGATCTTCGCAATTTGATGCTCAGACCCGATTGCGAAGTTAGAATGATTTTCAGCGGTGAAATCGAGTTTACGTTCCAGATGTAAACCGTAACGGTTTCACGAATTATGACGACCAATATCGACTTATGCTGGAACGATGACCGAGTAAAAATTAAAAATGAGGAGACGTGAACGGACCTCGTCGTAGATTATGTGTTTTCCACTTTTATTCAGAACTTCCGGACTGATATAGAAATAAGTGCCCACATAACGTGTCATCGAATATCCGGGAATCGTAGAACCCAGATCACTCGGTCGATCCGACGGTGTTGTGACATTCGAGGTCTGAGCATCTGCGCCAGGAGGGTGATCAGTAGACATCTCTGAACATTTCTGAAGTAGGAGAGCAGGAAGACAGTGGGAATAGATACCTCTGACGGTGGGGTACTGTGAACATGTTGAAAGACTCAACCCAGAGCCGCTGATAAAAAAGCATGATCTACAAAGCTGCAAAATGAAACAGCATTTGGAAACCGTCGGGAGCCAGTGGCCAGCTGTACAGTGCATATCCATTCCGATCAAATCCAAAGATGGCTTCATCCGTCTCAAAAGATGGAATTATAGCGCAGAACTAATCAGCATATTATATATATATATATATATATATATATATATATATATATATAGGTGAAATAGACTAGTAAAAGGACACTAAAATCATGAGACAGCATTACTATGAAAATAAAAGTGGACTCATCACGACATGGCTCTTCCACGAATAAGGATCAACACGACCGACCTAAGTCGCCAGATTCGACGATCTCCATAACTAGATTTTACAACATACTAGGTAGGAGTAGTTTACAGGGAGTGAACTCAGTCCGCCGAAATGGTCAACAAGAAGTGCAATGATTGCCAACTACGAAAGTATCAAAAGTAGATTTCGATATTACTTTAGTACATCCACACAAAACAACAAAATGTTTTAATTGAAATCAGCGAAAATGATAGGGAGATGACAACGAACAAGATGAATCACAAGTGATGAGTAACCTAAAAGGACCTGAAAAGAGAAATAGGAATAGATAGACGCTGTATCTTTGAAAATGTATCGTGGATGAGTCCGGATTAAATGAGATTTTGTGATAGGGTTACTGATGCAGCTGGAAGCTGTTTTGCTGTCAATTTTTAGAAATGAGTGGCTACTTTGTATGGAAGACAAGCGATATTCTTTGGCAAGTCCAAAGAGAATATTATTAAGATAGATCGGAGTGAAAGACTGGGGAACGAACATCGTTGGCTGATGGAAGGTAAGGAATTACTTGGGTCCGAGAACTGTTAGTCATTATTAGATTTAGTCCCAATCAGAATGTGGTCAGCATATTTGATTTGCAGTTTATCAGAAGCCTCGGGTAGGCCACGAATGCAAAACGGGAAAAGAAAATAATAAACCGGAACACTTGGAAGTAGATGTCATAATCGATGAAGATTTGACTGCTGCAGTGGTTCTCCGTCAATGAGTAAACTGGTAAACCGCTACCTAACTCCGATAACGAAAACGTTCTATTCAAGCAGTAGAGTGCATCCATTACTATGATCAAGGGAAAGTACGAAAACATTTACCGGTTTGATCGAGGCAAGATGAAACGGAATGTATTAGTGGGCTAGGCCAATATGCTCTGAACATCGGTTGAGATAATTAAACTGACATTCGTCACAAATGGTAATGCATGATGCGACGCGTGTAAGAATTAGAATTACAAATATCTTCACAGTAACGAAAGTCCGGCCTAAACTCCCATTTCTGCAATCAACATATGTGAGATATGACGAGCATCGATCTTCGAAGTCAGTGCAAGTGAAAGGACCGCCCGATCACGAGCGGGAATGAGTTCCAAATTTCACGTTGATGAGCGGAAATTTTATGTACACGGTTCATTGTGTCATCGATAGCTAAGATTTTGTGGGATTGCCTAGACTTCCAGTAAAGTGTCCTTGGCTTGAATCAGACTTTTCGAACCCAGACACATACGGTCGTCGGTGTGATATTCGAGTGGAAGCGCTCCGTATGGATGATGTGCTACAGAAGGAACTGAATCAGAGCGAACACTCTTAAAGTCTCGGGTGTGTTGAAGGGATGATATTATTGCTCAAATGCAACTCCAATGCGGTCAAGACCAAATAGCAATAGATAATGGTGGCATGTGCATGTATACGGAGCTGTTAACCTCAGTCCACTACCATTTGTCTGTACTTTGGTCAGAACATACACAATTCCCGGCCTAAGTCGAATGAGTCACTGTGATTGGGTTGATATATGACCGCATAGGAACTGCAACCAAGCAATAGTATACCTCTTTCGACAAGTCTGAGGGTTGATTCAGTCCATCTAGTGGCGAATGATCTGCAGGGAGTGTTCCCACTCGATCATCGCACCGATTCCAATGTGTTTAAGTTCGAAAGGACTGAATAAGGCCGGGCTGTTATAATGATAATCTGGTGAATCACACGAAATTTTGGCCATCGACAACACCAACAGAAAAAATAAGATTCGACTTTTTCGCCCGTCCCCGTTAGCAGTGTCCAGACGTTACAGGATAAAGAGAAAAAATTCTAGCAATTTTCTCCCTCGACAAGGAAGTAATTCCCACTGATCTCCTTGAGACACACTTGTTAGGAAGGTTTGTTAACGCTTCAGATGAATACGGAGCACACTTTTAAACAATGACTAGCCTGAGTCCGTTGGGTCCCACCTCAAGTTTTTCGTAATTCAGGTGGAATTTCGTTGGAATTGACGACAAGTAAACCGTAGGTCGTACGAGGTGCCGGAAACGTCCACGGGGAAGAGAACCAACTGAATTTGGCAGTCATTTTTCCAAGTCCTAGTATTATGAAGCATATAACATAAAGCCTGTAAGAATACCCGAATTCCATAGGTTACGGAGCCCCAGACTATAGCCAGTATAAGATCGATCGCAGAAGCAGAACAGCAGCAGCAGATATGAACGTTTATTGAACAGTCATCAGTATTGGAAGAATTGAAACTGGCTCAAAAGCTCCACAGGCTAGTAGTCAACAGTGAGGCACAGGTGGAACAGGTAACAGAAACAGCAAGACAAACAGGTGCCATGTGTTGGGCCAGTTTTCACGTCATGTGAAAAGAGACGGAATGACAACCGTGCAATCAATCCAACTGAAGGTCAGGTGAGCACACAGTGAGGTCAGTAGATGATTGGTGGACGCAGCCCGATAACGGCCAGGACAGACAAACGTGAGCACCCAAATAGACCGTGCTGAAATCGAAACCGTCCTCAACAGATCAATATTCAGACAGCACTGAGGCAAAGCGCGGTCACAGTTTGGGGTGCTTGTTCGTGTGCACGTGCCTGTGTATGGGTGCATGCACGCATGGCCATGTTTGCATTGTGTAGTGGAACATGAAAATGAACGCAGCGCCTTGGTGATCCACAGCTGAATTCCTGGGGGTTCAAAAGAGTCCCTTCAAGGAATTCAAAATTTGGATATGACTGATACTAACATTTGATTTTATTGACTTGAGCTCTCGGTAAAAGGCTGACTAACTTTACCAGGAAACGATTTCCAACCAAGTGGCCTGCTATTTCGACGTCAGAGAATTTTGAAATACGGAGAATATCAAAGCGGTTCTTGTAGATAGTAAACAGAAGGAAAAATTTAGATAAGATCTTAGCTGGAGAATATCAAGGTAGCATTGGGTAAGGTCGGTGTCACCGATCTTAATCTGTAGCGAACAGCGGTTGTCCTATAAGCACTGCCGCTGAACGATTGTGGTCGAATGACTGATCCATCATCATCGTCATTGCTATTGTTCAGCGTTGAAAAGCAAAGAAAGCCTAACTCACCGATGTCTTTCGCACAGAGTTCCACGTTTCTATTGGAGGAATGAATATGCAATTGGGACAGAGAGTGAATCTACATAAGCGGGAAAAGAAAAGAATGGCGGTTCGATTGAACGAATTCTATGACCCAATTCCCCACATATAGGTTCGGCATTGCTAATACAATTTTCCCACCATCCTAGGGCAACGATACGAAAGCGTCGGTGTTCAAACATCGAGAATCTTCGCACACCTATCCTAAGCAGCCGTGTTTCTAAAACATATAGGAGGACCGATCTAACCATTACAATCGAATTCTTGCCTTGAGAAAGGTTACCCAAGGTAACTGAAACGTCGGCGCATTATAAGACACTCCCAACCACGATATTCTCCATATTTCAAAATCATGAAATAACAAAACACAAGGCGCACCGTTTTTTCAGTACAGTCCGGGATACGTTTGGTTAAGATGTATTAGCACTTATCTACTTCGCCTAACTCTTCCCTTCGAGAACCAGATTCGGATTGGGTGTTTATTCAGAAATATAATCTTGCTGGCATATTTAATATTGGACAATCGACTGCCTGAGAAAATACTACTACCACTACTCCTGATGAATCTGGATCAGAGTTCAGCGCAAACAAGAACTCTGTTTCGGCTATCGGCATAAAACGAGGATGTGTTACAGAACTGCACCCCCGAAAGAGTCCAATATAAATTTCGGATCAAGAAACACAAAAGTCGCGAGCCAACCTAATAGAGCCGTATTCGATACAATCCCGACTGAGTCCGAAAGGGGCTTGGATCACACGTGTACGTCTTTTGTGAGCATCAGACACACGCGAGAGGTTTGAGTGCAATACTTACCAAGATCATTCCTTTGTGACTTTCACATGAGGAATTGTGAATCGATACAACCACCGATTCAGGCAAGTCCATAAGAATGTTTTTCTAGTCTAAAATCCATCTCGAGAGTATTGCCAACTAGAATGCTAAAATTTCACCTTCGCTGTTGAAAAAGAATAGAGACAGTCCATTTGGGTTAGTAAACCTCTCTCATAAAGAAACGTGTCTCCCTTTTAATCTCTATTTCAGATAGAGAACTAATACCTAGCTAAATTATTTCACTCGGAGACAAGTGAAAGCTGCGATGGTGGATCACACCAACTAAGCTCCCCACTAAAGTGCTCTTCCCAAAGTTCCAGAGGACGATCCTGCGTGATTCTGGAAACCGCCAAACCCTCGATCACTCCAATTATACCGGGATATCGTGCACCAGCAGGCCTAATCGATCGATAAATATTGCGACCATTTCCGATCCCCGAGGATGTCTCTATTTCCTAATCTAACACTGTTTGCAGTCACTTCACAGGGATCTGGTTAGCTGACATCTCCCCTTGAAATGCCTCGGCAAGGTCCAAGTTGGTTACTAGGCCCTGAATACCTTTCCAAATGTTTTCAAACAGTCGTGCGCCTCAAGCAGCCTAACCACTCTCATCTACTGCCAGAGATATCCCAACACAAGTGCAAAGACGAACGGAAACGCCATCGGATTGACTGGCCATATCACTGCAAGCTGAATTGACTGATCTTTGGTAGTTAGTCCCGAGCAGGTGGCTAAACCCTAATCCTAAGTCGATGAAGCATACAGTTCAGTGACACCCACAGCCAAAGGGCGTGTTAAGCACTAAGGGTGCCTAACCCTTTCCGAAGGTCACATCAACTGACTGGATAGTCACTATTTGACAGTGGATTACGGTATCCTCACATTGCCCTATTGCTATGTAAGTTAAACCCTATGAGTCAGAAATCAGTACATCAGAAAATGCAATCATTGTACGGCTGCAGCGTGCAACAAGAGGATCTCAATAACTGATTGACAAATAATGGTTTATAATGTCTAACAGATAAGTCAGATTGCTTGACTAAAACGTGATCAATAAGTTCTTTTTAGTTACCAATAAGAAAACCAAACTAATGTATTAAAGCAAAATTTTATTCGATGAACCCTGAATTCATTTATACCAAGCCAATCGGTTCCGAAGAAGATAGCGTCAAACTCACGGTCAACTAGTAGGTGTTCTACTCACGGCGAAATATATGTAGCGTTACCTGCACACTTTCAGGAAAAAAATGAATATGAGGTAGGAAGTTGTCTCAGTTAGCAGAAGACAGAATTTTGGTGCTTTCATGGAGTGACGGCCGCTTAATACACTTGATCATTTAGTGATACCACTGTAGGAACCTCAGATTTCCCGGCGGAATAAAGTCCAAAACCCGTTCGCCAAGGTGCATGGTGCTTTTTTATCGCCCCATTCTTCATTTTTTCGGTCCGATAAACATTGTTTCATAGTTTCCGAATTCATTAATACTAACATTTTGCACAATAGTAGGCAATGACTTGGTAGGACAACACTCTGAAAATGTTTAATAAGATTCAGAAGGCGGTGCACACAATGATATTCCAGAGAACAATACGGCCAAATTTGATAGCTACGCTCTGTATAATCACTATTTTTCCCAACTAGTACTAAATGTGTTTAGTATATTTCAAATTCGAGTACACAGCCGATCATGAAATAGATCGTGTTTCACGAGTGCTCTTGCAAAGATTCTCTCCCTCGATAGAGAGATGCGCCATCCATGGAAAAGATCAGTGTTAGATTTTATGATTCCTATAGACAACCCATCTACCTTCCTATATATGTTCACCAGTCAGCCACTTCTCGAAGATGTATGTATTCTTCGTCATTCTGGACCTTCTGTACTTAGATAACCGAAGGCACGGAAAATCCTATTCCCCACATTTCAATGGCTTTACAAATGTTTGCCTTAGAACTAGTTATTCGTGAACTGCAACGACGGCGGTCTCATTCGAGTCCAGGCCGTCCTTCCTCCAAGAACGCGTAGTGCAAACGCCTTTCAAAGTTAAGGCGAAATCGTGACAGGTATTAATCGTCTGACAGCTGGACAATACTAAACCGCTCATGTGGAGCTAAGAGCGATTCTTTCAGGATGCGCGAAATCTAAGGTGTGAATAGTGAAACGCATAGGATTTAAGTGCATCATTGTGTAGATGGGGTTTGGCACATGTTTGCGTCCTATTTTCCGTTTGCTGATGTAATGTACTTAAAGGACCAATCCCAATTGATTTACTACGTTTTCTGTTCAACAAATGCTGCACCGTTCAGCATTAAACAGCGAAACAAGCCAAGCTGTTTCGGCTGTTAGACAGTCGCATACGATTGTACAAAATTAAGAAACCTGTTGCGTAGGGTTTGAAGACAATACAAGGCGAACAAAGGCACTCAACACGTAGAATCGCGGACCCATTGAGGCAGTTTTTACTTAATTTCAGGAGCGGAAAAGAATCCTTTCTTGTTCTATGGATGACTTTTTTCAAACCTGGCATGTTGGGTCGGCGAAAAAGTCCCAAATAAGCGTCACTGACTAATTTAATTTACCAAATACTTACCAAAAACAACCCGTGAAAATGTACGGACCGGTATTTCTCTTCGCTCAAACTAAGATGATGACCTACCATGCAACATTCCAGTTTATTCAAAGTGAATGGTGACTTACGCGGACACGAGTTCTGTTTCAACTGTCATCCAAACGCATTTTCTTTACTCAATCTGTGAAGCGTCTGATTAAGTACCGTATCACGTTAAATGCCACGACAGCTGGGTTTTTGATCTGCTTCCATTGTCAGGGAAATTCACACTGAGTACATTTTTGGCTACCTAACACCTTTTCTGACCCTCCCTCGATTCCACGCAGATATCAGGCAGGAGGAAAATTGGGGCAAAACATGGTTGTCTGGTTCGGAGTTAGTTGTAAATCATGGATATTGCCAGCACTTTTCTTTTGTCC
This sequence comes from Fasciolopsis buskii, assembly GCA_008360955.1. Taxonomy (NCBI): domain Eukaryota; kingdom Metazoa; phylum Platyhelminthes; class Trematoda; order Plagiorchiida; family Fasciolidae; genus Fasciolopsis; species Fasciolopsis buskii. The sequence continues at coordinate 8,836 of LUCM01000118.1, forward strand.
AATTGGTCCTGTTCCCAAGAATTTGCGTAACATACTCCAGTGTAATTATATGACTTCCAATCCCCGGAAACGAGTTTGGTTGCCAAACCGCGTTCCTCTGACAATCTGATGAGTTTCTAAAGCCAGGTTTTCAAGTCAGTTGTCATTCAGATTCTCGAAATGGTTGTGAAAATATCGAATATAGTGACTCACTTGAAATACGTCGGCCTCAAGTTGTCGTGCATTGACCACTTTGTCCTCAGCTGTTCGAGTAGCCAATCCGAAATCAACAATTTTCACATGGTCATCAGCGTCTAGCATAATATTTGCAGGTTTCAGATCTCGATGGATTATTTTTTTCGAGTGAATATAAGCGAGACCGTGAGTTAGCTCGCGGAACAAGCTCCAAGCACGATCTGGTGTTGAGTACAAATTCTCCTCGTCGATTACATGACGGAGAGATTTGGAAGCACAAAGTTCCATTTGGATGATTAGATACTAAAGGAATTGGGCAGTGCGGAAACGTACAACGAAAAAGTATGTCAATAATACGACTAATAGTGTGGATATTTCACAAGATGGGCAAATAGTTCAAAATGTTTCGAAATGCTTCACTGATGAACATTAGAAAATAGGGGGAAATTAATGACAATCACACATTCACCCAGATATGCTTGTGATGTACTTTGACTAACTCGGACGGAAGGAAGGCCATTCTTGCATTCGAAAATAAACAGCTTCACCAAAAGTTGCTAGATCGAAGACAAAGCGGATAGATAAATAATATGAAGACAGGATAATTATTTGACACTGGACATTAGGTGAACTCAGACGTCCCTTGGGGTTTGTCTGTCGTGTTTTTGCCAACAAACGTAAGAACACCCAATTGTGCGCAACACCGTTAGATCAGGAGGTTGGGATGAAGCCATCCGTTGTGTTCAAAAACGTCTGGTTGAAAAATTCGGACCACAATGTTTAGTGAAGAACCAAAACAGGGCGAAACCTTCAACAAGCTTCTTTTATTACATAAAGTGAATTATGATAGAGCGATATACTGTAAAGGTGGATACGTGTGGGAAACATTCAAGTAACATTGAACTTGTTAACCTTGCTTTAAAAAGCAGAAAAGGTGTAGGTTGTTGGAAAAACGGAAAAAAGAAGAGTATTCCAGAGCCCTGTAATCCCGGGAATACAAGAAAAAAGAAACCAAAATGAAAGCGATGAAGCAGAGAAAATGAAGCAATTGCTTGGCGATGAACAAATGACTGTAGATTTAAGGTCCTGGATGGATTATTTGCCGACCGAAAGCAATTTTGCAGAACCGATATTTTGTGTTTTAGATGAAAGAATCACATGTGAAAAATGATCTGACCGTAAAAAATTCGTAGTCATATCAAGCTGGTTTTTTTAATAATTGTCATGCGGTTCGTTAGCGGTGGGAATAAATAATTCCAAACAGTTGTTTCGTCGAAATGAAGTGTTCAGAAGGCAGTGTTCGTAATCTTAAAGACTAAGTGCCGGGTTACATTTTGTTTTCATTGTTCTGCTTCATACTATTCTACGAGTGCTCATACGTGCGACAGTCAGTGGGTGGCGGCAGGTACAATTTCAGAGCATTATCAGGGAGAAAATCATCAAACGTTGAGTATTCTTTTAATAACCGATGTACTTCCATTAATATCCGTTGGTTTTTGGTACGAACTCGATACACCGAAAGTAGTGGAACCAGGAGCGTCAGATGTGAACAGAAAACAATCGAGGCGAGCACCTGAAAAGAAATATTTCGACAGCGACTCGTCAACTGACCACGGGATCATGCAATGCGACCCGGTGTTATCTGTCTCAAACCGAGTTGCGTGGTAAATTTTTCAAAGCTTTCTATGTGTCACCGACTGCCAACATCTACCCACGCTCTAGTCTACATTTTCAAGTGGTAATACGGCAATAATACGGACCAACAGTATTCACTGCCGAGCGAGAGTAAGAAATAGTCGAAAAAATTTGGTCTATTCCGACTACATAATCAGCTTCTGGATCGTTAGATCCAAAAACATGACGATTTTTTCACTATATCCGGGCGAGATTACGAAAACAATTAAAGCACCAGCTTCCGCTTGCAGCACTCATTTCATTCAGCTTTTGCAATAGTTAAACGTGAACTGATGCACTGTTTCCGGTTACTAGCACACAACACTATCTAATTAAAAGAGAAAAAAAAATGAATGAGGAATAGTGAATAATCAACTGCAAAGCAGTAAGTTGAGAAACCATGAAGAAAAGAGAATATGTGGAATTCAAGAATGGCAGTGATTGCAGCAATGAGCTGCTTTACCTGTTGCACCCAATCATCATTTGAAGGACGTCGTGGATCCCAGCTCGATAGTCTAACTGAATCTGCAAAAGATATCCCACTGGCTAATTTCGTACCTTCTTACCATCTCATCTGACTCTTCTTCCAACACAAAATTACCTCGAAAATTGGCGTACACAGAGAAAGCCGTCCAGCGGGCAGGCGCAACATGTAAGCGAAACATTTTAATATATACAAATTAATTGCCTCTTCTAATCACTGAACCCTAGGGCACAGTAAATTACGCCTAACTGGCGAGTTGCTGACAATGTTCCCCTACATATTCCACCAATACTACGAAGAAGACGATGTTCAAACGTCGGAATTTTCCGCACATTATCTGTCCTCAACTGCCATGTTCCTGAGCGGTACAGTAAGATCGACCGCACCACTGTTATCTAAACTCGACTCTGATCTATAAACGGATGTAACACCAATGCCAGAGGAGCATTGATAAACGTCGATCAGAGCGTCAGTACACATAACGACATTACATCCGAAATATGACCATCGAGCGACATGTGACCTCCCAAATAACGAAATTTACCAACTTCGCTTAAAGCATCTCCTAAAAGAACAAGATTTGGCTTGAGACCCACCCATGCTTGCCCCTCGGGTGTAATGGAAAGGGCAACCTCCATAACTAGTCAACATGCTACTCAGTTCAGATGTTTCTAAACATGCGTCCAACTAACATACATGAATAACGAAAATACGAATACACTAATTTGATTGACCAATTTCCACTGTTTATCCCATCAATACATCTTCAGAATGTCCTCTCCGGATGATAATTCTGTTGAAGTTCAGTTATCAAACAGGCAAGAATGTGTTCCTTTAGTCGACAATACAGTAGGCATGGAGACTGCAAGGCGTAATGTTATCGGCCACAGACATAGAACAAGTTTATTTAGATCTGAAAATTAAATAGTCTTCTGAGACCGCTAGTGCCATATTACTGTTCCTTTCGCCCCATGGATACCATTCATGATCCCCCGTACTACTGAGCCTCAAAGAATTCTTGCTTTTCGTTTTTTCCAAACGTAGACCGGATCATGCAGAAACATAACATATAACTTAAAAGCAAAGACGATTTTTACGAGGGTTCGCTCAAATTACGCTAAAGGGTACGGTAAACGGGCGCTGCTGCTGATGTCCGCTACCAAGATGGCTGTTTGGAGAGACATAACGGAACATCAGGTATCCTACACAATCCCAGCCGATCGAATAGACAACGGCCACGGCCTCATTCAGGTGTAATCTAACTGTTTCTGGTGAGCATAAACCGTTGGGAAAAGATAGCATTGGTTCGAACAACTGGACCCAAGTTGAGCATATTGCCATTGATCTTGATGACTCAGATTAAACGAAGATTATTAATCATTCTGATTCACACCTGTCGACTCAGATCACGCATTGGTCCGTACCCACTTTCGTTTGCATCAAGTCGATGGTCGCATCAGCACGAAAACCATCAGTACTATAAAGTTGATACTTGAGCTCTATCTGATGCTTTTAACACAGCAGTCGACACAACCAAACATCAAAGATCCGAGCAAATGTGGCGAACAAATTGATGTCACACGCGGAGTGGGAGAAGCCAAGCAGATTTTTAGGCCACGTAAGCCCCAGAAAGGATGGATATCTTCGAAGTCAATTGCTGTCCTAAGTATTATATATATATATATACATATATATATACATATCATCATATTAAGGATAAAAGACGAAATACCCACTGGATCGCATTCTGATCTCGGTTCGCCATACACTATTCGTCAGTATCTCATGACTTTAGAATTTTTCTTAATGATCACATAACAGGCTATTTTATATTTCTGATGGGATTGCAATGTGCGACTACTGAAATGCATAAGCATATACGCTGACAGGTATTACTCACATATCAACAAAAATAATCACAAATCGCAGACAACTGGAAAACCGTACCGGTACTCAGGAATCTAGTGAAAACAAAATGAAAGATTAGGGTCATTCACGAGGTAAACAGGAAACACGCGCCCACTCACAGGGATTTGTGGAGCTGACTCCTGAGTGGGGACTTCATTTTTGGATACCTCTTCCTCCTCGTCATCAGCAGAACTGGTTGGTGGGAAACCGTTGCGTGGTCCGTTCATTTCGCACGACTCGGCATTGCCGATAACATCGTCGGGGGAACGGAAAGATCTGGGAACATGGAAAAGTATAAATGGTGGTATCAAATAACTGAAAACCACGGGAATTTCATCGCCAGTACGTGTTCTATTGCTGCTCACAAAAAGTATACTATGTGAAAAACGCATTGTGCACTCCAAATGTGATTGCCGGGAGGTACGAGGGTTCAGATGACACTGGCTACAATCACGATGTCTTCAAGAACGGAAGATCCCAATTCACTCGATATCTACTAATGCTGTCGGTTGGAATAAGTAGAACGGCTGTACAGTTTGGGTGCATCGGTGGTTAGACTATTTGTACTCTTTTTGGTTACTGAAATGGTGATTGGTAGACCAACATTTCTCCCGAAAGATACACGGTGATGACCGATTGGCCGAGTATGTCATGCAATCCAACCTCAAGAAAACAACCAACCGAAATCACCCAAAACAGTGCCACTAGATTCATTAGGTTCCAGAGAACAACTGAGTCTACAGCTCCATAAATCACTCAGGTAATCGAGGAGAAAGTTATTCTCCAATTCGCACGTTGGTAAAGATAAAAGAAGTTGGCATAATGCACAATTAAAAAAGAAGAGGAACGGAAATACTCAGCTGATGTGACTGCAGAAAACAGTAACTAGGACAAATGACACATTGAATATGAAATAATATCATTACGGGTATTCGGTGAATAAAAAAGAATCATTTATAGTTACCAATTGCGCTTGATCAATCCTTGAAAAGAAACAAAATAGGCTATTCTTTGCGCGGTTGAGGAAGTGAACATAAAAGCCACAAATTTTGAAACAACTATAGCAATGAGCACCATAATCGGTAAATGCAAAGTGGTGCAATCCAACCATGCGATGGAACTTCACTACTGACTACTGTTTGATTCTAGCGATATTAAACAAAGAAAATGTTGTCAAGCCCTTGCAAGACAAAGCAGTATTACCATAATACCATAGTTTTGCATCACCAGTGGCGTAAGCCATCGCATCAAATGTACATTTAAAAGGAGCTTGGTACCGGTTTTACAAGAATCTAGGAAAAATGATAACTCAGGATTAGCTGAGTGCACCAAAAATTAAATATGGGGGTTAAAATGCGAATATTTTGAATTACATACAACGTAAGAACAGGAAGAGGTTACAGTAGTGCCCATAAAAATATCGATCATAACACAAAGAATTCAAGAATAAAAACCAAAAAGACTTACATGTGCACCTGACCGTTCTCAGTCAAATCAGTTTGGGTAGAATCATCGTTCGAACACGATTCAGAACCGGATGTTGGACGGAAAAAAAATCGGGAACTGTAGAGATTGGGATCCAAAGGGCTCGTCTCAGCTTCAGTATGTTGGGTTAGAAATAAAGAGGGGATGAAAGGCGGTTGTCTTGAAGTGTATCAGTATTGAAAGATACTAAATTCACTCACGCAAACTTGGGTCAGCATGATATAAATTCGGGCGATAATCTGTACCTCGTTAGAAAAAAAACTCAACCCATGCATGAAATGAACGGAAAGAAGCCCCCATCAACTTATAAACGCATTCCTCAACTCAGAAGTTTGCGGTCGGATTAACTAACTATGGGAAACAGTTTCCGGGTGTGTATTCAAATCATCGCATACATTGCGCCAGTATGAAATACAGAAAGTCGAATCAAGGGCATGTCACCTGCCGCATTCTCCGAGCCAGAGATGGACCCAGATCGACCACGCTACAACCAACCACAAATGGCGTGCTTTAAACAAGACTGCCGGTGGAAACAAAGCGTTGGTCTGCACTACGCTGTATACATGCTTCGACAGACGCTCTCAATAGACAATACAACAGTGGTTGGATAAACAATTTCACTTTATCCACCTATCAACCTCCGAAATGAGCTAGATGAAGGGATGGAGCCAAAGCCACCAGATATCTCCAACCAGCAGTGGCCATATCGCGATTTTTTTGCATTATCCTCGTTGAGTAAGTAACGGCCTGACCTGCTGTATTGTGACGTTTTGAATTCCGTATTCTTGACGCATGCCGCCCCATCCCAGCTGATAACCAGCATGACAAAGCGCGGCTGTTAACAAAGTGTTAACTCAACGTAAGCCTACGCAGGGATAAGGAGATCTGGTGTTCTCATGCGTATCGGAGATGGAATGTGCTGCTGCCATGCGAAACTCCCGCAAGGAGGTTCATGTCATCTGAGTCCCTGGTAGGAAGGCATTGGGTGCAAGCGTAAAAATTTGTAAGGTTGGCGATTCGCCAAGTCATAATAAACTACAGTGACTCGTGCACTGTTCGGAATCCCTTAAAGAATACTTTACTTGATTTCTAGCATCAACCCGTCACAATGCCCTGGCACACGACCGTCCTCTGAACAAACAGATACACCTTTTGAGGGGGAGTTCTGTACTAGGGTGCCACAAAATGATGGAATCCGACAGCTTTCTGTATAATGATGGTGGACTGGAGCTTGTCAGAGAATTTCAAATGTTTTTCCCCTAAAATAAGGCCCTCTGATGAGGTTTCATCCTCACGGACAGAAATCGATCGCCGACCCCATCTTCAAGAAGGGTTCGCGCAGTGATTGCGTCAACCCAAGAGGGCATTAACTTCATAACGTTGAAGCTGTTAGCGTCCGTTGTACAACAAGCGTCAAGGGTAAACTCGCAAAGAGAAGGTTGGGTTTTGTGGCAAAACATCAAATCACTATCTCTCAGAAGCTGTTCGGATGCTGTTATGCAACAGAAGAAACGCAAACTCCAAGAACACAAATCTATCGAGTTTCCGAATGTTTCGCACAAGAGCAAGAACGGGAAGATTCCTCCATAAGTTTTGAGGAAGCACTTTGGACTTGGATAGTTAGGTTTTTAACTCCGCGTGCCCGGCTCGAACGTGACACACGGCATCCTGAAATACAGGAGTCGTCTCTCAACCACCTAAAATTCCGTAATTAAAAATAGTGAATGAAAGAAGAAACCAGTCATTTATACCAATCGTCCGAACAGTTTATCGGGCATTAGCTTGATCGGAAGTGAGTGTCTGAGGCTCTGGGTCGGGTACCCATCCGGAACGCCTCTCGGAATGCACCCAAATGACATGTCTCATATAATTTCTGTCGAGGAAGTCCTACGTGTTCCCATCGAAGCTCGAGGAGGAAGGCGAATACCCGGTGCTCTCCACGGGGTTGACCGATCATTAGTAATCATTCTAGAGGAGATGGTGGGACCCTGATTCCAAACCAACCTTGGGCGGCGTACGAAGCATACGGCTGTATACTCGCTGGCATCGTTAGCGCAAGGGTGTTCTGGCCACCCAGGATGTCTAGCCCCATCCGAAGGGCGTACACATTGAGTAATCGGGTAGCATCAAGGCCACAGAGAACTCATGAAACCTGATGAAGTGGACAGGAGGATCGAAGAGCCAGTGAGTGTGGTGAACTCTGCATATTTTCTTTTTCTTTCATCTGTCTCGCACATTGTTTTCTTCCCTTTCCATGATCCCGACACCACATGATCTACGCACAGATTTGTGTTAAGTGATATAATACAATAAGGCAGATAAACCTGATAACATTCATCAGTGAGATCCAAAACACATTCCGGCTAATTCATTTTTGCCGTTTGCCTTCAGCTCAATTATTGCACCATGTAGTTCAGCACAATAGTGTTTTTTAAATGACCGAATTCAACGGAGTTGATTTTAGTGAACGTGGGAATACTCGGTGACTTAATCCATCTTAGATCAATTACATAATGAAAACGAGAATTATTCTAGGGATAAAACATCCGTACTGAATACGCCTCACTAACCCATGGAAGCGCTTACTCGCGTCACACCAGGACAATTCTTTATCGTTGGGCAATGCGGTTGTTGTTGGCGTTTTCGGATGCACTTCTTCAGGCTCCAGACGACTGATGCGTCTGCCGCGTGCACCAATTTTGATCCGACTGGTATTCTCAGGAGAGGAGCTTAAATTGTCCGGTTCCGTCTCTGCAGATAGACCGATGCACTTATTTGACGCCGAACCACCATGACTACAATTTCCGTTGTCACTCCTATTAGCTGACCAACGAGAAGAATGTGTGGTAGATGTGCGATCTTGATGGTGAGCTACGGAACCAGTGCGGGTCATCCATTTCAGCGGTAGTTCCTCAGCAAAGTAGTCTTTCCAAGAAGTAAAGTAACTGCCATTTGGAAGAAGAAAAATGGATAATCGAGCTTTCGAACTAGTGTGACAGACACAATAGTCAGGTCAATTGCAAAGTAGAATGTAAGTTCGAAGTCCAGTCTTTTTTCTACTTCATCATTCTCGTTTCATTCTCACGACTTGAATTTTCCCGGTTGTTAGTTGCATGAATTATGCATTTTGTCAACCATTGTCCAGTTTTTTCTTGTCAGTTCGAACCGTGTTCTTGATCTAAATATTTTAGCTATTTGTAGCGTCAATCATAGTGACCTTTCATCTTCCACGAGCACTTTAAATTCTGGCTAACAAAATCGTCTGCATCGGCTTCCCAGTGCCGGCCCAAGTTGCAGTTAGAGGCACGGTCACCTTCCGGTGAACAGATATGAATAAGATAGAACCATGCTCCGAGACCTTGGGGAGTGTTAAGCTCTTGAAAACTGGTATCTAGATCTCAAAGGTTTGTGGACACATTGTTTAATTCTAATACATAAGGCATGGCCTTCTACGACAACAGCTTGCTTTAGTTTGAGCAGCTGCGCATAAAAAGATCCGGAAGGACTGTATTTTAAGTATACTCTAGGACTTAGAGGAGTATGGAACAATTGAAATGCACTGAAAAATCATATAAATGTATCATTTTTTGTTTTCTCTTTCGTTCACACTGTTTTCCATTTTCTCGCTGTAGCTCCAATGGCACTAGATTTGTCCTACGATTTATGCTGTATAAATAAATGAATAAATAAACATATTTTAGTAGTAGGAGATCGAATATCTTCCTGAAATAATTCACCATGTGATACCATCGTTCAACTCACCATAAAGAAACCATGGAAGCACTCTACATCTGTTTCATACTTGTTAAGAATCATCTAACACATACTAACACACTAAATAATCAAGCTCTGTAGGTCACATCCAAAGCCTTCGTCGTACCTAGGCTACCTGCAGAGAAGTCATCTATCAGTAGGGGTCGATCGCTGTGAGCTAACGGACAGTAACCGTGCAAATCAGTGACGGATAGGTGCAACATCATGTGGTGAAGTTCAACAAACCGTTCAGAGCCTGCCCGGTAGCGTAATGGCTAAGGCCTTCGACTCAAAATCGTTCGTCCCGGGTTCGCGTTCCAGTTCGGACGCGATGGATGTGTACTGTCGATGATTCCTAACAAGGATGAAGCAGCTGTGTAGTACTTCCATTGTTTCTTAATGGTGAGTTGAGCGATGATATCACATGGTGATTCATTTCCTAAGGTTGGCTCAGACCAACTGACAAAGAATTATCAACGAATCACAGTTGTGATTCTTCTGTGGACTCTTCGACGAAGAGCTTCCATGCACACTCCTGTTGCTACAGATTCGATTCTGGGGAGAAATATCAATCAATTCGGAGTGTACAAGTATGTGGATGTTCGGACAAGACAGCATCGGGTACGCATACCTGACGAGCGACAATAACCGCGAAACCGGTCGTGTGCTCCCGGGCAAATTTCGTTCACGCATCCGGATTACTGACTTCCGGCTTTCCATATATATATATATATATATATATATATATATCAAAGTTCGGGCATCTAACGCTCATAGCCGCTCGTTGTTGGGAACTTCCCATGTCGACAGGTTTCCATTCGTAAACAGCTATATTTTCTGTACAAATGTCCGCGAGCTAACGTCCTACCTACTACCGTTAACCACCGACCACCCATGAATCATCCAGAGACGTGGAAAATTACCAGACAATTCGGTAAACGCATGATGATTTCAGATGTATACAAAAGACTACAGAAGTATGTTGGGGTAACCGGAGGAGGAAGAAAAACGCAGATCTGTAATGGGCGAACAGATAATAGGACAACTTAAAGCAGTTATAGATCGCCATGCAGCAGACACTAAGATTAAAAAGAGGGCCTCGCTCCCTCGAAAGCTCAAAATACCGACATGCACTTAGGAAACTAGACAAGGCAACGCAAAGAACAAAAAAATTTGTCACCGAGGAAGAAAAAGAATTACGAAGCAAAGGACTAAATTTCAATGTCAAAGACGCCAATAAGAAGGAGCATCTGGCTGAATCCGAACACATTCAAGATCACCGGAATCTCGGAGGAAACAAGGCAGCAAATCCGACAATCCATCGTCCTGGCTCTCAAGCACACATACAAACAACAAGGATCTCGAAACCAGAGAAAGAGCACCACAGAGAATGAAAGGACAACCGGATAAAATTATTCTTCCGGCAGACAAGGGACGGATCACAGTGGTTATGGACAAGACAGAGTACATAGAAAAAGCAGAAATATTGCTACAAGACACATCGACTTATTGAGAAATCAACAATCCAACCCAAAGGCTTGCGACGAAAATCAGCGCAACTCCAAAACGATTACAAGAAACATCAGATTACCAAGCAGCGGTGGAGAATGAAGACCAATGACTAAAACATCGCACAGTTCTATGGACTACCGAAAATTTACAAAGTAAGAATACCACTATCGAGGACACCGACATACCACCTGGCCAGAACCCTATGGAGGCGACTGAAACCGCTCATCACGGGACGTGAACATCCAGTCAACAATGCCTTGCCATTCGTGGAAAAACTCCACGGGATAAGCATTGAGAGAGATGAAATCATGATCTCCTTCGACGTCATGTCGTTTTTCACATCAATATCCTTAGAATTGGCAGGGCAGACACTACAAGAACTTTCAGAACACCAATAGAGCGAACAACTAAGGTCAAACAGTGTATGCAAATTAGCAGAATTTTGCCTGCGAACATGCTCCAAGTTTGAGGGTACAAACAAGTGAAGAGAACCCCAATAGGCTTATCAATATTTGGCTTCATTACAGAGGCAGTGATGCAGAAACTGGAGAACACCATCCTGCCAGACAACAAACCAAAACTGTGGCTGCGCTATGTTAAAGATACGATCGTAATCATTAAACGATCTGAACTACAACAAACTTCCACTATCATCAACGGAGTTATCAAATTCAATATAGAGGCAGAACATGACAACAGTCTACGGTTTCTACACGAGTTCGTCACACGGACAAACACAGGCACATTGGAAACATCCGTATACCGCAAAAAGACGCACACAGATAAAATCTCACAATTGTAAAGTAACCATCCAAGCTGCCACAAGAGAAGCTGTATTAAGACACTTTTCAAAAGAGCACAATCCCACTGCAGGACTGCGGACAGAGAGAAACAAGAAGAACATGTTTCAAAAACTTCTGCGTAATGGGTACACACAAAGCTTCATCAGACGAAGTACCAACGAAACCCAGTACTGACAGACGATCGCCAAACAGATCAAAACACGAACCGTGCTGCCGTACATCAAACATATCTCTGAAATGACAACAAGGTTACCTAAGCCCACGGAAATGAAGTGGCACACAAGCCAATAAGAACGCTACGAAAGATTCTATCGAAGACCAATGAACCGATAGCTGACAAAAATCGAACTGACGTTTTCCGTCAAATCGACTGCAGACTGCGAAAAACAGTACACTGGACAAACTGGAAAAAAACTCGGGACACGGATCCATGAGCACCAACTGGCAACAAAAGGGCACAGTCCACTCTCCCTAATTTCAGTTCACGAAGACCGGAAAGATCGCAAGTTCAACTTCGAAAACATGAGGATCACCGTCCAGGGTAGAACAAAGTATTCGGAGGAATTTCTCGAAGCCTGACACTCCTCGGAAAGATTGATAAACAGACATGCCGATCTGGACCGCGTATACCTATCAATCTAATCAAAGGACCAATCAGCACAAACCAATAGAAACAGACGCTGATTCGGCGCACATGTCATCAGTAGACGAAGGTGAACAAAGCAACTGGGTAGCATCGCTACCCCACCAGTTCATCCAGAGCAACCAATCATCGCCGACTAAAGAGTAGGTGACGCATTTAGGTGGACGATGGCAACTAGACGCTCGCCACAAGACTGAAGACTTCGCCTTGGCTGATGAAATGTTTGCAATCAAATTGCCCAGCTCAGCAAACAAACCAAATCATACAAATATATAATCAGCATCGCGCATAGGAGTCCCATCAGGAATACGCGCCCCCAAATCTTCTGTCAATTCATCTACATACTTGAGCACTCGATTGTAAGTTGTTACCAGAATCGTGTTTGTATGACAGAAGTGTGAGTGGACGAGGAATCCATTTTGGGATCACAAACGTGATCGCTGGTTGTTCATTGCGCGTTAGGCACTGCCAATCGACAGAACGATAACGCTGGAAGCTCAAAATAGCATATTTTTGGCCAATAACATTTCAATAGATTAGTAAACGCCCTGTAGTTTACTTTATCAGCCTCTCATCAAAAGAGATAATAAACGGTGGTGAAAACTTATTAATCATGCATTAAACACAATTTAATTATCTGAGGTCCTGAAGCAAATCAAGCTTCCTTAGGTAATCTATGCATGACCAATTCTATGCATCGAAAAACGCTCCGTATTGTATTGATATGCGAGAGAATGAGTGAGTTTGCGGTCTTCTGCATTTGAAACGCCACTATTCCAGGCACAGTTGGAAGAACGAAAACTACCATTTAATTCATCGCCGACCAAAAAGGTTTATGGCATTCCTAGCTTTGATTCGATGAATTCTTTTGTTGCGGGTTGCGTGCTTGGGTGTGGAAAAACAAACAGCCACTGTATGGCACCACTTGGACAAATAGAATAAGTGCACAAAACGAGTGCAAATGAAAACATTAGGGGGACTGAATTCGTGGGAGAGACAGGTCGTGATTCCTATCAGGTTGCTATCACAAATGCAGAGGACAGCAGAGTATCTACGCCTAATTGTACCACGAGACTGATCAACAATGCTCTAGGCTCTCCTTCACCCGAGCTCTCGAACTGGTCGTCACGGGGTACATCTTTCGCGAGCAGCCAATTAACACTTTCCTACACAAACGAGGAAGGGATCAGCTCACGTGAAGCTCATTTGTCACGTCACCATTAGTGTGCACATCGTGATCCATCGTGGTCAGCAATAGTGTTAATTCCGAAAACGATTAACGTCATATTTACCAGAAAAAAACTCACCATCGTCACCAGGCAACAATAATAAACTTCATTTGAAAACCATGCAAGCACTGTGAAGTAGGTCTTTCATCCGTGTAAGGAAACACTAGCAGTGCAAACTGATCGCAAAACGTATGAGAAACAAAGCTAGGAACAAACAACAGTAAATGCAAAACATTTATTAAACAGACATTTTCAGGAGGCATCGATCAATCAAAAACACGCTAAGGGTACACGGTAATTGGGTTTCGACTTCACCGACCAAGTTGGCTCGCAATTTTGAGTTAATCAATTAGTGTAGATGAATAATCAATAGCAGGAATCAAAACAATCATGACTGGATATACTCCGATTAGTAGGATAAAGGGAAAAGCAACCTAGTCAGCAAAACTTCTGACACTCAGGATCATATGACTGACTTAAGTGAACAAAAGCAAGAACTTAGAGGCGGACACAATAATTAGGACCAACATACCGAACAATATTATCGTGTTGCAACGTAGACAATGTTTTGATTTCGCGCAGTAGCACATCGAATCGCGTGTCGTCAATCTTCACGCATTTGATTGCATAATACATACCCTCCATAATGTTTCGCGCCTTTACAATGTAATCATAAGAACGTCCGAATCGAATGACAATTTTTGTTCGTGTGTGTCAGAGGGGAAAGGTACAGGCAAGCAAAAAGAGGTAAACAGACCGGTAGTGGACCCCGGGCACGTATACCGAATGATGCCGTTGTAAGCACATCAACGAAAGCCGCAAAACAAATAAAAGCAGTACGTTTTCAATACCAGTCAAAATGTGGCTAGCGTATTATCATCCTTATTAGCATTTATAAAAGAGTTGATGCACAATGTGCCCCAATCACCGAGAAACCAGTCTGTTTACTGTAGTTTCGATAGGTCCTATGTCTGTTCTCCTCCGCAGACTTTCTGCAGTGCACAAGATTCGATATCGTGAAGAACAAGCTGAGTTCCACCTGGCTGCGGCTGCACGGATAACATTTCAACGATTATATACTGTTTGCATATTGTCACGTTCACCTACAGCCAGTCATCGTCGTGGATATCAGAACCGCCGGCGATTCTGTAGATAAATCAACTCTGTAGACCTGAATGCTGAGGAACGGAGTGCCAGAGAACTATGTTTTCAATCTGAAAGCATTTTATCACCAGTCTTCAGGCAGAGTAAGCGTACATGGGAAACTTCTTTCGTGCTTTTCGGTCTCAAGTGGTGTTCGGCAAGGATGTTCTACCTCCCCGTTTCCCCTCAGATTCGTTAGAGTAGATCTGATTTGCATGGCCTTCGATGATGCTGCGAACGGTGATGTTAACTTTTATTACGTCGACAACATCGAGTTTTCGGAAGCCGCGCAAGATGCTTTAAATCACATGGCCGCCGAATTGGCCATGTACGGCATGCACATTACCCTATCGAACTACAGTGTTGTTTTCAAATTGTCAGGGCTACCCTATACGCACACGCAGTTGAGGTTTGGAAGTTATTGGTAGCTTTATGCACCTGGAAATTCGTATTTCAGCCATGCTCGTTTCTCCGTTGCCTTTCTACAACGGTGCAGTTTGTTCGGTATTGCTTTTAAGATGCGAACCCTACTCGCTCGAGAAGACGTCGACCGGCTGACCGTGTTCCGTGTGCAACCACCGGTGTCACACTTAAACAGAGATGATTTATCCCCGTGGCGCTTCGTCACACCAACACTGACAAAGTACAAAAAAGAGTTTTGACATTTCTAATTTATTCACAAGTCACTCAAGGGAACCTGTACATCTTTCGTCTACTACGGCGGCAGAGCCACGTCTTGCGAATGACCACCGAGCGCGTTAGACAACTGGTGACATTGGGAAAGAGTTTGAAAACGCAATGGGCGCCATGTTATCTATCCGGTCGGTTTAGACTCAAACCGAAAACCACTGGTTGGAGACGCTGACTGAAATGGCTCAAAACAAAGCCGGCGCAGACTCACCTCAATGCCTAGACAGGACCCGCGATGCCGTTCCCATTGTTCCATCGTTCTAACAGATAGTATGCAAAGCAAACACACTATCCGCGCGACTCGTCAAACGCCGCACACACCTCGACGTGTTGTGACGGCTTGCGTGCCCTTCCATAATCCAACGAAGCTATACCACGATGGCTTTATTCAGATCGAGTTCTCATGCCTGGAAGGTCCATGGGTAGAGGCCTGACGAAAGTCTCCTGTCTCCACTCAGGGGTTGATCTGAGTTAGCAGCTCAGTCGTCAAAACGTGTGGAAGAATAATATGCATCCAAATAGATGGGCCTTCCACTCAAAGCCACGCCCCGCTGGCTGGCGGTGAAGTTCTTGTTCCGACCAAAGGCTTTGGTCGAAGTACCCCTAATCGGTTCCTGCTAGCTCGGCCTGGATCCCAGCAGTACCCGTTCATTAATCCCATGAGTTACATGCATACATAATAATCCTAAAATACTCACATCCCGACCTCTACCGCTCACACAGGATAATCAGGGCACCGCGCTGCCCAATGTTATCGAAGCGGGGTGGGTAGTGAAAAGTATGCCTACTGGCTCAGAGTCCACTCATCTTTTTATATCCATCTGTCTCTTCTGTCTCCAACGCCAACTCTGTTTGCGCCTTCTGCCTACCATCCGTAATCTCCACTTGATGAGACGGCCCGATACTCGCAACGGTTTTGAATTGGTCAAAATAGTGTAGTAAAGTGATTTTCAGTCTGCCACTTCCAAGTTTTCTCAAGCGTACACGTCAGCCTCTGAAATCTCCGCGTTCGTTCAAATGCTGCGCACTTTAATGCAGGCTGGCCACAGGCGTGATCGGCTCTCGACCAATGGAACTAATT
>LUCM01000118.1:36614-54600 GCA_008360955.1 Fasciolopsis buskii
GGCGTCGGTCTGAATGAGGAGCGTATCCCGGCTACATGGGGGGGTCACTGATTATACCGTCTTCAAAGAAGGGCCACACGGAGTGACTGCAGCAATCATCGTGGATAAATTTAATTTCGATGAGTTACTAAGGTGTTAGCCGATTTGCGAGAGAACCGATTCTGAGTCGAACGCCTTAGCCATTTACGCTACCGGGCAGGGCTTTGAACGGTTTGTTGGAACTTTCACCACATGATGTTGCCAGCCTATCCGTCACTGATTTGCACGGTTACTGTCAATCACCTTCGTCCATGAGGAAGTTGAACAGAAATGTCGACCGCCACTAGTCGTTTCGAATGAACTTGGTAGTTCACCGTATACCCTCAAGCGACCATAGGTATGCGAGTACAATGCTCGCAACAGGTTTACGATCTTCGTTGACATATACTTCCGGTAGAGAGCACTGAATAGTGCTGGTCGATCCACTGAGTCGAACGCGCCTTTCAAGTCAAGAGAGACTGCGACGGTGAACTGTCACGTTCATTCGAAACAAACTAGTGGCGTTCGACAAGGGGTGGTCTCATCTTCTCCATTTCCTGTTCAACTTCGTCATGGACGAGGGTGATGGAGGATGCTATGGAGGTCTCCGGGACGTAGGAGTCGAACTGGGCAAAATGGAGAAAGCTATGCGACCGATTACGCAGACCGACGTTTTTGTGCCTGTTCGAGTCTGCTGACCATGTCAACGGGCACTTAGATAGACTCTGGAGGATCGATTGCTCGGTTCCGCATGTGGCTTTTCAATCTTCAAATGCAAGTACTGTTACAGGGACTGGACGACAGCAGCGCCGAACTTGATACTGGATTGAGAGGAGCTGACGATGTGGGACCGTTTCACCTACCTTGTATCTGCCGTGTCCAACGATGGTAGCTCTGGACAGTGGAGGTGAATACGCGTACATCCAGGCTCGTGCAGCTTACGCTGATTGAAGCACTGAAGGGTCGGTCTGATTATTTTACTTTGAAAGGTTGGGGAAGGTCGTGTGTTACTGTTGCTGCAGTGGCGTTCAGTTCTGTTGTACGGTTGCGAGATTGTGGAGTATGCGTGTGAGGCGATGTTTTCGTCGGTTGGAAGGTTTCCGGCAACCGATGTTTACGTAGTATGGCTAGGATTGGATGGAGTGACCGGATGAGCAATATTGGATGTTGGTAATCTGCGTACTGGTGCCATTTCTGAGAATAGGTTTTGTTTCAGCGTTGAAACTTAGTAGGACTACGCTGGTTGGATCACGTGGTGCGTATGACGAACGCTCGTCTACCATGCCGCTGCCCTATTTTTTGTTCTCCTAAGGAATGGAAGAAGCGATCTGGAGGTCAACGGATAACGTGACAACGGTGGAAGAGAAACGTACGGCGAAGTTAGGTAAAGTAGGTGTCTCACGCCTTCGTGGTTGGGATTCCGAAAGACTTCGTCGAACTTGTCTGGCTTTGGAGACACTTAAGGATATGCAGTGAACCGTGAACGAGTGGCGATCGTGTTTCATTTTCTTCCGAATTCAGAATGATTGAAAACACGTGCGTTTGGACAGTTAGACTGTGTTCCGTGTGTTGGCTGCAGCAGCATCTTATTCTTTTCCGCCTTGTAGGTCCACTCCCTGTTCCGTTGGGATATCTCGCTCTTTTTTATAGGAACGTGTAAACTCTGGGGAACGGCAGCGGTCAGTGAGGCTGCCTTTGCTGCTTTAACGCTGAACGATGATGATGTGATGATGAAACAATGGTTAAAAAGGGGGGGGGGGAAAAAAAAATGAGCAATTACAGTGTATGCGAAAGCTTTTGCTATGCTTGCCTGTTTTGCATCACCTCATGAGTTTAATTGTTATGCCGCAGTCTCTTTCGACAATCTGGCAATTGCACAATCTTGGAATCTCGTGGCGTATGATTAAAAAGTATCGAGGTTTCGACGTGAAATCGCTCGATTAGCGGTAGGAAAAAATTGTTTTTTTCATAGTGCTCGGAGTACGTTTGGGAGTATTATTCTGTTCTTGACCTAATTTTGGTCACATTAAAACCGTGCTACACAATTCTTCGCATAGAGCATTCGTGCTGATTATTTGAAACAGAAACAGATAGATGTTGTCCCGCTTAATTCATAAGTGAATATTTTGGGAGCATTAGCAGAATACAAAACTTCTGTCTCAAAATGTTTATAAGGCGTTTCGTTCTTCCGATTAATACTCATTTTACCGCAGCTTTACTGAACGGGGTCACGCTTCTCGTCTTCAAAAAGTGCCATTGGGCTTTGAAACCCCTAACAGATAATTAAACACGCCAGCATAGGTTCATCAATCTTTCGAAGGTAACACGCACATTTGCGTTACCCTCATTCTGATGAGTAAAGAAGTGAAGCCTTTTCACTAAAGCAACGGTTGGAATAATCAAACACATCAGAATGCAGTTAAAGTTAAGACAAAAGGCTGAGTTGCATACTTTCGCTTTAAGTTTCGGTAATTTTTTGTCCCTTTGCCGCAACAAAAGAGGCCCGATATGGACCAATCTCCACAAATTCAGATGATTGTAATTATACAGATGTGTTTAACAGTGCACATTCAATGAAATCAGGATCATATGTTTCACCTTTAGGACGCAACCGAATCGCCTCCGCCAATGGACAGAAAAAATCATCAAAAAACTCCAGCAATCGCGCCTGTTTTGGACTGCGCTCGTGGTGTCTTGTGAAGACTGTCGCGGTTAGGATGTTACCTGGTGGGACCGGCATGCAGGTAAGGAATAGACGGCAAAACGTGAGTGATAATTTTAAGCGGCAAACATGATTACCTATGCACAAATATTTGGCAAAATAAAGCCAACCCATAAGTTTTTACGAGCGAAAATATGTGGATTCAAGCGGAGATCCAAAAGAAAAAAAAACACGGACGAGGAGCATATTCGAATTCCAGAATAACGAATAAGCAGTTTAGGGATTCACCGACCCCGGGATCGACCCAGCGTTACTCAATGTCCTCCACCGAAGGTATGCCAAACGAAGTTTCGTTAAGGCTGTTGCGAGCACTGTACTCGCATACCTATGGTCGCGTAGGTATACGGTGAACTGCACGTTCATTTCGAAACAACTAGAGGCGTTCGGCCTAAGGGTGTCTCATCTCTCCGATTCCTGTTCAACTCGTCATGGACGCAGGTGAGTGGAAGATGACCTATAGGTCTCCGGGACGTAGGAGTCGAAAACTGGAAATGGAGGAAAGCCTATGCGACCGGGATTACGCAGACGACGTTTTGTGACCTGTTCGAGTCTTGCGGACCATGTACAACGGGCACTAGATAAGACTCTGGAGATCGATTTGCTCGGTTCCGCATGTGCTTTTCCTTCTTCCGAAAGTGCAAAGTATGTTACAGGATGGCGACAGCAGCGCCGAACTTGCATACTGGATGGAGAGAGCTGACGCATTGTTGGACCGTTTCACCTACCTTGGTTCTGCGTGTTCCAACGATGTAGCTCGGCAGTGGATGGGTGAATACGGTACATCCAGGGCTCGTGCAGCTTACGCTGGATTGAAGCACTTGAAGGGTCGGTTGATATTTTAACTGAAGTTGAAGGTCGTGTGTACTGTGCCGCAGTGCTTCAAGTTCTGTTGTACGTTGCGAGATGTTGGAGTATGCGTGTGCGGCGATTGTTTCGTTCGGTGGAGGTTTCCGACCAACCGATGTATTACGTAGCTATGGCCTAGGATGGATGGATACCAGGTGAGCAAATTGAGGTTAGTAAATCTAGTATTGGGTGGCCACATTTCTGAGAATTAGGTATGTATTCAGCGTATTGAACTTAGTAGTACTACGCTGGTTGGATCACGTGTTGCGATTATGACGAACGTCCGTCTACCATGCCGTGCCCCTATTTTTTGTTCCTCCTAGGAATGGAAGAAGCCATCTGGAGGTCAACGGATAACGTGACAACCGTGGGAAGAGAAAACGTACGCGAAGTTAGGTAAAGTTTAGGTGTCTCACGCCTTCGGTGGTTGCGGATCGAAAAGACTCGTCGACTTGCTGGCTGGCAGGACACTTTAAGGATATGGCATGAACCAGTGAACAGTGGCGATCGTGTATGTCATTTTCTTCCGAAATCAGAATTGATTGAAAACACGTGCGTTATGTTACAGTTAGACTGTGTTCCGATGTGTGGGCTGCAGCAGCATTCTTATCTTTTTCCCGCGCTGTGTAGGTACCACTCCCTGTTCCCGTTTGAGTTTCGACTCTTTTTATAGAAAGTTGATAACTCTGCGGAACGGCAGCGTGTCAGTGAGCTTGCCTTGCTGTTTTAAACGCTTTGAACGGATGATGATTAGAAATTCATGGCTCGAAAGGACATATTACATGATGATCAGGTGCGTTGAACTGCGTGAGCTTCAAACAGGGGGGATCAAGTATGTTTAATAATTCAATGACCGGCATCCCCGCCAAACTGAAGGCCTCATACTGCCTTAAAGAATAAAATCGAGGCGTAATGCTCCCATGGCTTTCGATTATGAAATCTAGAGGAAATATTTTCGGATAATAGAAGAAAGTAAAATCCCCAAGTATTTAATCCAGAGTTCCTATTCACTGCTAAAGCTCTATTTTATGTCCCACGAATGTAAGTAATAGCCCAACGGTCCGAAAATACGACCTTAAAAAAAAGAAGGTTAATTGACGTTTCAAACGAATTCAGCAATTTCATATCCTGAATGGAAAAGAACTCACCCGATTCCGGTTTTACCCGTCAACTCTGTCAACCCCGGCTGCGGTAGGACAATGCGGGCAAAACTGGCTTCCGATAGCCCGTGTTTCTAGTATTACTCGGCAGTGAGGGGAATCGGTTCACATAAGAACGGATGACAATTAAAAGTTCTCGCGTGCCAACAGATCCGGGTCAGAAGCATAACAGACAGGTATGTACAAAAATTCACGTGCAGAAGCACAAACCAACATTCTAGGCCACGAAGGCAGATTAGTAACGATGGACTCGTTGATATAGAGAGGAAATCTTCCACAATGACTCCAGTAAACATATAAATACTAGGGAGCCCTACGGAAATGCATAAGAGAAGAAAAAAACAATAATTTAGGTTAAAAATAATCTGAAACAAAAAGTCAATTGTCAACTAGAAAAAAAGGAGACAAAACCATCGAAGTCAGCACTTTCGAATTTCCACGTGTAAAGACATCAATTAATTGATACGGGTCGTGTTTGGGCATACACCAAGTGTCAAAATGAGAGAGTTCAACAGCAAAAAGCGTACGAGCATTATATATATATATATATATATATATACCGAATCCAAGAGAAAACAAATGTCAATCACTGAATATTACGAAAAAATCAGGACCCGTATATGAATCTGTTCTCGTTTTAGCGAACGCTTGGAAAACTATGATAATTCGGTAATTGTCGTGGCATGTTTGCCTATCTATCAACTGATCGACGATATTACTGATGTTTCATTCTTAATTATTTTCGAGTAATGCTATAAGTTTCTCATCACAGTACCCTACTTTATTCGGGTTACGGATTAAAAAATTTCAGAGGCTATGCGGGTGTGGAAAAACATTTTCCTGCGAGGCAAACTTGCTTTCATGTATCAATTATTGCCCCTGTCGAATAAGTACTTGTTGTCTTCAAGATTACATTTAGGCATTTTCCTGTACGCCAATCTGCATTCCCTGGTGGCGATTCACCTTCATCCATCCACTCCTGGAGATCACAACGAGTGTCCGTCGTGCTCAAACTCGTGGGTAGGTAAATACTCAGTCAGAATTGCTTACTTTGGATCCACCCTATGAAGTGTTTGAGAAGAACCGGACATTGACAATTACGAAGATAAAAGTACAACAGACATGGGTTCTTAAGCAGTGGGGAGAGATTAAGTAACCAAACTGTCCAAATTAAGTGCTGAGTTGAGTACTGTGATGCTAATTTGCCGGTCACCCAGTCACTAGGCTCGGCTTTTGCGAATATTGTCGAGTGCAGGGGGAGAGCTATGTGTTGAGCTTCTATGGAGGGAGGGAACACATAGAACGATAATATTGCACCAAACCTTGGCATCAACAATCGTATGGTCGACGAATTCTTTCCCGCGTGTTTGGGTGGGGACGCATTCTTTTAGCAGATAGGAGTGTGGAGGCAAAAGTTGAACAAATCACTGATGTGATACGAAGTGTCTGTTTTACAAAAAATACCGCCTATTTACAGAAAACGACCAAATCTATTAGATTATTGAGGCTGAATCAGATTGTTTTGTGATTCGCGTTTATGGGACTGTTCCGCAGTAGCAATGCCTATAGGAACGAAAGTTGTTAAATTGCTCCACTTTCGTCCCCAGCAACGATGAACCAGGGATGGTATCCGATATTCTTGAGCAAAATTCACAATTTAGAGGCGAAGCAAAAGCCAACCCTAATGATTTCCCATCGGTCAAGCCGATCAGAGTTTTAGACGGTCTCCAGAGGTCACTCAATAGCAAACCCCCGTCGCATAGTCCACACGAGTAGCAGGCCACACAACACGGACATGGACAAATGGAGGGAAGCACATTCATACGCTCTCAGTCCATCCGGCGTGTGGCCAGTAGATAGTGGTCTGCTGAACCAGCGAACTTGGGAGCTTCAACTGCAATCGAAGGTATCATTGAAGAAATCGTATTTACCAAATAAGCCGAGAGCGGAGTGAGCGTGGACAAACAGTAACATCTGTGGTTCCCACCATGCCGGTCAACTTCCCAACGAGAGGAGGTGCAACGCAAACGGCTCGTACTCCATGCATTACGGGATGATTCAGTAGCTCTTCCTGTATGTGATCATGAACATCACTGGGAAATTTCAGCGCAACCCAATTTTATTTTTACAATTTCTTAAGACCTGGAGTTAGGCTACTCTGGTTTCAATTGCTATAAAAAAAAAGAGAAAAAGCTAACGAGAAAATTGGAAGGCCATCTCGAGAGGTAATAGATCGGAGAACTATATATAGAATGCACTGAACAATATTTGCTGTTGTATGCAACCATCGTTCGAGGGATCTCGTGGACCAAACCCAGTAGTTCTGACTATATCTACAGTTGCCAGCACAGCTTTAAGATCTTCCACCGGCCTCGCCGATTTTCATCCATTTACCGCCTCGACTTATTTTCGGCGTCACTACCTGCCTCGACAGTCAGCACACACGGGGCCGGGCGGGCGTTCTCGTGAGCATGTTGCAACGTGAAGTCAACTATCATTGCTATTCAGATCTCAACGCCTTTTCGAAAATTGGCCCCTAGAACCCAGTACCTTACGCCCTAACGTTTTAGTTAACTAGAAAATTCACTCACTAGAGTACCACTATTTATACCAGGACAACAGTGTTTGAAACAACCAAAGTCCTGATGTATTAGGTTTACAAAGGACCACGTTTATGATTCTTTAGTAAGACCAACACAACCTGATATTTGATCTATAACCAGCATGTTCAGGCCCGACATCAAAGAGCCTTTGGTGCTGTTCGGGACACCCCGTGTTGGATATAGGTGTAGTCATCAAAACAAATCTCCACTGATTATTCTACGGAGTCTGAACTTCGCTGTCTTTATGTCGAGTAGTGATCGAATGTTAAGAATGATAAAAAATAAACTATTGGGCCAAACACAATCAATCCATCAGTAAATGTTTAAACTATTGGACGAAACTAACCGGTTTCGTACAGTTGACGGATATTCTTGAAGACGCATTCGACCAGCGTCACTAAAGCTCTGGAAAGTGCTGGATGATGATCGATTACTTCAACTCGGGAAACCGACCGCATCGTCAACCAGTTGATCCAATCTGTAAATCGCCAGGATAATGTAAAACTCAGTGGAAAAGTGAAACAAAAAACGGATGAAAAACAACAAGCTTTTCGCTCAAAATACCGATACTGTTTCACCATCACAAGTGCAATCAAAAAAGGAAAAGTGAGTAAGCAAAACTGACGTCAAGGGGTACATTTCAACCTTAACGATTTTCTTGTGTTTAATCTTTTGCCGAAAAGTAACCAGTATCACGATGTATCACTGTACAATTTACCAGTTATTTTGATGACGCTGAGAAAAAATAATAAAACAGCTCAGGAATTTGAACAGCGAAACGTGAAAGGGCTCGAGGACCGACAAATATTCTAACTAGGTCAAAGAGACAGGGGCTTTGGTTCACGTACGGCTAGCGAATTCAAAGTTCGGTTAAAAAGAATACCCGTTTTCGAGAAAACGAAACATCAATGACGCGAGGGTCAACCGACGATCTGCCAACGTAATAATAGTTAATGACAGTAGCTCTTGCAAGAAGCTGCCAGCACAAAACTACGTTTACAGATGGATTCCAAGGATGATTTCTTTGTGAATAAAAGTGGATTAACAATACACAGAAAAAAATTTCGTTGCACAAATATGTCCAATTAGCTAGCGAAAGACCTCGGCATTATGAATTGCCATGTTGTCAAAATACAACTTGTTCCAATTTAGCTACAAGCCAAACACCGAATCTTTGGCCTCCACCCGCGATCCTTGAGCACCAGGCCAACAATTCCGTAAGCCATTTCCCCAATTCTCCAGCCCCAATTGGAGCAACCCCACACAAATATCTTTGAAAATTGACTTTATCGAAATATTCCCCTGTGTTCGCGTTGCTTCTCTTTTACTGGTGAAGATACTAAACGGAATGAGTGCAACAGATGATTACATTGCGAATCACTGCCCTGACGATTTTCGGGTGGGGCAATTGAACTTTGTGACTAGCTGGTAAAGTCCAGCCACAAGAATTCGGCCATATGACATCCAAACCACGAGAGCAAATATCGGAGGGATGAATGATTCGTGATAACGAGTATTTGAAAACCGGGGTTCCAGTACCACAGCCGCGTTTTCGGTTAAATCTACGGGAACTAACTGTAGGCTTTCATGGCTCGAGCAACAATGTTGCAGTTAAACCAAACAACGGAACACAGTTCTAACTGCGACCAACGCACGTGTTTTTCAATCATTCCGAAAAACATGATCGCTATTGTTTCACGGTCCACGCCATGTCCTTCAATGTCTCCATCCAGCTAGTTCCACGGGTCTTTCGAATTCACAAGAACGGAGACGTGCAGACAACCACTTTACCTAACTTCGCTGTAACATTTTTCTTATCTCACGTTTAACACGTCATCTGTGACCACAAGATGGCTTCTTTCCATTCCCAAAAATAAGGCGTGTATGGTAGACGAGTGTTCAGTCATACGAAACACGTGACCCAACCAGCGTAGTCTACTAAGCTTCCTACGGTGAGATAAAATGTTATCAGAAGCGGCATCTAATACGAGATTCCCAACCTACGCATTACTCACCCGGTCACTCCATTCATTCCTGACGAGACTACGTAGACATTGGTGATCAAAAACCCTCAGCCGACGAGCATCACCGACAACACATTCAACCATACAACAGAACTGAGCGCACTGTAGCACAGTACACACGAATTTTCAACTTCAGTGAAATATCAAGCCGAAAGTCACAAGTGATTTAGTCCAGCGTAAGCTGCCCTAGCTTTGGATATACGCGTGTTTATCTCTAATGCCGGGCTACCATCGTTCGATACGCAGCCACCAAGGTAAGTGAAAGGGTCCACCTTCGTTAGTTCCTCTCCATCCATTATCAAGTCCGGCATTATAACAGCGCTTTGCATCTTTAAGGTGCAAAGCACATGCCGAACGGAGTTACTGACGTCGAGAGTCTGTCTGGTGCGCGTTGTACATGGTCCGCGGATTCAAACTGGCACACGACATCGTCTGCGTAATCTAGGTGACACAACATCTCTCCATTTCGCATTCAAATTCGTAGATCCCGGAAAGAACGTTCAACATCGATGGAGTGACACGACACCCTAGTCGTGTGATCCGGATTACCTCGTCTACCTTACCATACCATGCCTTATTTTGGGAATGGAAGAAGCCATCTTGTGGTCACCAGATGACGCGTTAACGTGGGATAAGAAAATATACAGCGAAGTTAGGTAAAGTGGGTGTCTCACGTCTCCGTGGTTGTGGTTCGAAAGACCCGTGAACTAGCTGGATGGAGACATTGAAGGGTATGGCAGTGGACCGTGAACAATAGCGATCATGTTGTCGGAATGATTGAAAACGTGCGTTTGTACAGTTAGACTGTGTTCCGTGTGTCGGTTACTGCAGCACTGTTTTATTTGCCCTTTTGCGTAGGTCCGCTACCTGTTCCTCATGGATATTCCCTCTAATTATGGAAAAGTATGGCCTTGGGGAAGAGGCAGTGGTCAGTCACTCTTGGCTTGCTGTTTTACGATGAACATGGAGATGATAGTAAGCCCGAATGTTGTGAGCATGATGAAAATCAGGCGATAGACAGATGCCACGAGTGGTAGCTTATCTGTGATGTTGAGCGGAAGAGTACAATGCCAGCCTAAGAGTCTCATATGGTTCGTTGACGAAGGTGTCGGTTACCTTGAATTTGGAGTTAATCTACAAGCATTTCGAAACCCACGTCCCCAATACAAAGGTATGAGAACCAGAGCTTCAACAACCGCTCATTGACTCAACCATAGCAATGATTTTATGTATGATTCTCTTAAATTTTCTTACCTGCTGGTCGTACTTTCGCTCCCAAACTTAAACTCATGACCCTAATGATAGAACCCGCCTCTATTTCACCAATTAATTTCCTCGCCATTTGAAACAGGGATCTACGCATGCATCCAAAAATCTCTCTCTAGTTCTCGTTTAGCCGATATCGGCGTTTCACAATGATTTGCAGACGATGCTATAAATTGAAATTCTTTCTTTTCAAACACCAATCCTGCCTCGTCTGCCGCTCCCCTAATCTGGTACGACCTGACCTATTTTTGACTGTTTCTCAAGCTATCGAAGATATTCGAGTTGGTTACCATAGTAGTACAGTAACGGTCCACGAAACCGAATGGTCCACACATGACAGTAATTGGGAGACGGAAGTATTTGACGTGACGATCCGCACGTCACAGTTCATCCGTTTCTCCACCTGCGTTCTGGATCGTGCCGGTGATCGCACACATACCTAGGCAAGCAACCTTACATCGCCTCCGATTGGTGAGTCGGATCACTGTCTTATTAAGTGTTCATTTGGCTTGTTTTTGTTCCCGATCCAATCCAGATGAATTTCTCTCCTGGTGCTGCGACAATGTTTACGGGAGTTTGCATGAAGTTCTCCTCAGTCAGATTCACATCTAAATTTCAAATCATTCATCACCAGTCGAGTGTGCAGTTGTCAGTGTTTGCAAGTTTGTCACCAACTCTGGACTCACAACTAGACGTTTGCTTTCCTAAATGACCCTAGGAGAATGATGTTTGACCAGGGCGGTTTGATCAATTAAGTCAGTCTGCTGATGATTCGATTTCGAGCATGTGAATCAATGATGATTCCACTCCGCATATACTTTTGGATAAAAAACATTTCCATGGTTATGGATCCACATGATTTGATTCCTCACTTCCATGATTAACTGAACAGTTTGTCCCTCACCCGACGACGGTACATATGATCCAGTTTGATGCCCATTGATTGGACAATTTGAAAAACACCGGACTTCCAAAAACTTCCTTGCGTGCATCGTGGAGTTTGATGGACGATATTGTGATGTTCTGTCTTTAGGTTTAAAGTTGTTTCGTACCTGATCCTTGCACGTTAGTTCTAAATAATACTGTAATTATACTTCAGCATACACACTTGCTTGTTCCGCATTTTGACGGAGCACTGTGGTCTCGTAAATGTATCACTCATAAATGTATTCGTTCATTGGGAATAAAAACAGCTGTTTACAAACACTGGTCGCGCTGTAAAACGCACGAATCTGAAGTACAATTCTTACCGCGGCTCGCAGTAAGTGCACCACGACCATTCGGGACGTAAAGAATTAAGCCGCTAGTGTTAAATCCATGTCCTTCTGATAACGGCTGTGAAAACCGACTCCAGCATTTTTCACCTATCGTACGTTGCTCCAATTTTAAGACCATCCCTCTTCTAACGATACTGCTACGTTTTTTGTTTCCCGGGTTTTACTTATGTGGTCTGATTGCTGTTTGTTTTAACTATCACTCTCGTGCACAGGCAGCAAAAACAATCAACAGAAAGTGGCCATTCCAATCTGTTACAGCACTAGCTTGGGGTATTTTGCTTTTTTGAGAACCGTTTAACTGTGGAACATCTTTCCTTTATCCATGAACTCTTTTTTTTGAAAATTTTATTCCCTTTAAGCATTGTCCAACAACAGGGTTTCGACAGGAATATCCTCAAGCCCTTCAAGAACTCTGAGACCTCGGACTGAGACTTGTCACTTGGGCTGAAACTCCTGTTGCCTTTACAACCAAAAAATCGGTTGACGGCAAATTCTTCAAACTCTGGGGTTTTAACAAAGGCCCTAACAGCATAACTTTTTTGTTTCGAACAGCCCTACATTTTTCCGACTGGATTCAAATTCGGAGAACTAGGTTGTCATAGTGATGGCCAGAGCCCCTTAGTCCTTTGGTTTAATGTAACGAGCTGAAGGGTGAGACGCGTTGTGAAACTGGAGCAGAAAACTCCACCTGTCGGTGCGCAGTGTTAGTAATTATTTGCTCAATTTGCTTAAGTAATGCTAACTTCATTTGGGATCACAAGCTGACCACCTTAGACAGCATAGCACCATCCAAACCCGATGGCCTTAAGACAATAAGCGATCGTTACAAATGTTACGGTGTACGATACCAGTGACGCCCGACAAGTTGGTCCATCATGTGATGTGCGTTCGAGATTTGAATTCTCACTACACATGTGCACAAACAGCAGAAATGAAAAACTCCCAAGGTTAAGTTTGAAATCATGAGTTTTTACCTCGAGATTTTTGTGTGTGCCGACCGACTGAGTCATTTGAATAAGTGGCTAGGAGCATTCGTCCGGGTCGTACGATATGAAAAAGTAAAAATTCCGTCAGAGTATGCGTAATGGGATCTGTGAACCCCTTTAATGAGATCATTTTTTGCGCTGTCCACTTACTAAGTCATTCGATGACAGAGGAACGTAAGGAGCAACGTAGGATTCGTGAAACAAAAACCAAAACGGTTCGTATTGAAAGTCCATTTAGAAAACAACATTAGACAAGTCCCGTTTACGTGGTCTACTGAATAGCGGTTTCTCTCGGACCTCCAGTCGTCGATTGAGAGCAGCGCAAAAAGATGATTAAAAATCGGTGGGCTCAGTGAATACTATGAAGAACTTACTTGGCGAAGAATTCATACTCGCATACAATCACGCGTGCCATATCGTCCACGAAGACGCACTGTGGCTAAAACAACAGCAAAGGTTATAATGTTTCCGAACCAAAAAAGAGCCTTGATAACTTGGAATTCGAGAATTAATACATTTCGTCTTCAACGTACAACAAGATTTATTTATTATGGCTGCCGAAGGCTACAAAAGAAACCCCGAGTGCGAAAACATCCCCAAAGTCCAGTTCCACCAATGAATAGTGTCGGTTAATCAGCTACTAAACGGACCCACAAAAACGATTTACTTACACTCGGGAAAAGTGACGCAAGTTTGTGGCCCGTGATCCGTTTCAGATATGTTAGGTTGCTGAAGCGAATTCCGTGGAGTTGGTTGGTATCGCCATAGCCGATACCTTGTACATTTTCCAGCGCATTACAAAAACCCGAAGGTAACTTTTCACTTTTACAGCTTGTATTGATTTTTCGGCATTTAGTTTAACATTTGAATTTGAACCTCAGAGCGTTCCTGACACGAAACTTGGTCGAAGCACAAATGGTCGGTTGGGTATATTTCGTGTCTTAACTTGACAAAAAAAAACGGAAATAGACGTTCGGTGCAACAACGCAGTGGATTTCCGTTAGGCAATCATTCTTATATAATTTCAAAGCTGACTTCTAGAAGCACCTCAGTGAATTGAAAAGCTATCAAGTGGAACTGAGAAAAATACAAATTGAAATGGAGTTGAGCCGGTTGCAGTCAACCAGTTTAACTTGCATGTTGCGTACTTAAACTGGGGTAATCCTGGCAGCTGACCGCAATGATAAGTAAACGACAATCCTCAAGTTTTTCCTGATGCATAATTCACACGTGCAATTGGGGCAGTCCTAGCCGACGAAGTGTGTTACACAGAAGCGCAATCGGTTGCAGCGATTCACTATAGGTGAAAATTACAGTTTGTCATCATTCATCAAGTTCTCAATTCAGTCAACTAGTAATTGTGCAAATGTACTGAAAAATCAGCGACAAACATCCAGTCTACCAGGTAAACCAACCAATGTTAGCGACCCAGCATTGTCACGTGACTATTTTGGTCAAGCTGGATAACGTGCCCGACCGTTTCAATATTCAGTGCAGAAGCCATCACACTGATGGGAGAAATCTTCAAGTCTAATTGACTAATTTAAAGTTTGCGTGAGATCGAAACTTGACAACTGATTCAGCTCGCATGTGACGCTGAAGAAAGTAATCCAATTCTCGTTTCAACCAATTCATAGTTATAGAAGTGAACTCATCTATCGCACTATAATTGCTTTCTTATAGTGGGGGCCTGTTGTTGGCAAAAGCCAAGGGTTATTAGGCGCATTTTCATTATTAAATGTACGAATTTCGTCGTCCGAAACGGGTAGCATTAAGAGCAGAAATTATTTCAAGCGAATGAGATACATGTCTATAAAAAAACATTAAGTGAAATAAATCAATGTAACGAACAGCGGCAATCAGCCACATTTCATTCGATTTTCATCCCAATGGCTTGGATTAAAGAGTGAGCTTCTGGAAGCCTTCTTCCCATCTCATTTCTGTCCATCCATTCGGCGAAAGGGACACGTCATGATGAGAGCTGGTTAGCATGACAACCACTCAAGACTTGAATGTACCAAGCGTGACAACGAGCGAGGCGACGGGAAGCTTGCTTACCGCCTGCTTCGGTGATGGGTAGCGCAGTGAAGTCGGTTCAACCCGATAATACTTATTCAAACAATTTACCGAGTAAAGATTGAAAAACGTGGGAATCCGGAAACGGAAACCCGTAGAAGTCGAATAAATTGGGCAAAAACGAACCTGCAAATTTCGATGTCCCATATTCCGATCATGCAACCAAATCAGCGTATCAACCAGTTGTCGAGTCACAACCCGAATCCACTGGAGTGACAGGCCACTCTCACCGGTACGATCGGTCAGTGTGCCCACGAGAGCAGTCAGATTAGTGCCGCGGGGGCGATCGCTGACTAGCTGGACAACAAACCAGCCAGGCGGACGATCAACAACATTTACGGACGGTTTGCATTCTAACAGATTGAATTCACCTGAAATGAGGAACATAAAAGGCTGTATTATGTGGTGATTTCAAGAAGAAAGCCAGCGGACGAAAGCATTGCACCATGCATTGCTGGCAGACGCGTGATGACCGTTGAAGACGATGGTTTCCGTGTGATTTCCAGAAGACGGAAAAGCATCGTGTGTCAGAAAAACGTA
Organism: Fasciolopsis buskii; assembly: GCA_008360955.1. Classification (NCBI taxonomy): domain Eukaryota; kingdom Metazoa; phylum Platyhelminthes; class Trematoda; order Plagiorchiida; family Fasciolidae; genus Fasciolopsis; species Fasciolopsis buskii. Next base: position 52,133 of record LUCM01000118.1, read on the forward strand.
CGAGGAAAAAACTACGATATTCTAACCTTTTCTCGCCGATCAGCTATTCATTCAAAATAGCTTATTGGTCGTGATCTTCGAGATTGAATAAGATGGACAGAGCTTTTCGTCTAATAAAAATCGGCTGACAATAATGATAATAATAATAAGTTTACCAACCGAAATCAATTCATATCCGCGTCTAAATGACACGAGGGATGAAATGCACAGTAATATGAGCTCAATTCCTACTCACGTCAACGCTGCACCAATGTGGTCTGGTTGTTGCTGCTGTGTCACAACATCGAATAATAGCGACAGAAAAATTCTAACATCAAAATTGAGGGGAGCTTGAGAAAAGACGGAACATTTTGAATGCAAGAATCTCATTGACCGTCGCATTCAACTATATCATTGAGTTGGGGGGGACCTTGCGTGATCGTAGGCCGAAAATTAAAACCTGGACCGATTCAGGACCACCCATTGATCACTTCCTGAACTAACTACTTTTATTTATTTTCCAACCATTAGCTGTCTCGCAGAACAGCATAGGCCGGTGTAATCGACTTAGGTGCATGTGTAACACCCGACCACCTTGATGTGCACAAACCCAGTGCCTGTTTAAGCGACTAAACTCCGTGACCCAATACCCTACGTCTAACCTCAGGGATGCAAATACATTTTTTTCTGAAGCGTTATAATACCATGCAAACGTCGGTGTTCAAATATTGACAGTTTTCGGGAATCTATCATCGACAAGGGTTATATTTCCGACTTTATTGCAATAGTGTGAAGTCGATTTCTTTATCGAGAGGTGAATGTAGTGCCGGTGCGATATATGCATCAAATCGGTAAACAACAATCAAGCTTTCCGCTTACGTACACGTGCTTCCCCCTACTATAAAACCCACAAGCGAGATGTGACTGACCAAATACAAAAAGCTTATCCACTTGGCTCAACTTCTCACTTTTATTCAATCTGTGTCTTCTGCCCCCCTCTGCCTAACCATAGTATCCCACTTGCAACGGTTCATTGCCAAACGGTATCGTAAATGATTACCAATCTGCAAGCACATATCTAAAGAGTCATCAGCCTCCGAATGTCGGCTCCTTTAATGTGCGCACTCTCATGCACGCTGGTGGTAAACAAGCGTGCTAAGCTCTGACGATGGACTCACTTTCGATTGATGTCCGCTGCGTGAGTGAAACACGAATTCAGGATCCCAGTAATGCGATTAAAGCAACAGTGCCTAAAACCTCATCGAAAATTTTCTGCGCACCGCAGGAGAAGAAGCGAATCAGCGTGATGTGGAATTAGCCCTGTACGACAAGGCTGCAACGGCACTTTCAGAATGGATCGCGGTTAATAATGGTTTATGTGTCCTAAGATTGCAGGGATCAGTCGGCATACGACAGGATAGTTCTATAAAGCGCACCTTGTTTGCCTTCTGGGAATATGCTTCAATAGGCTGCAGGATTGATACACAAAAGAAAGAATATCACGACGAGCTCGCCACCCTTGTTGGCACACTATAGTGATAGTAGGTGATTTCAATGCACAAGTTGGAGAACATAATGTATCAGGGTCTTATTTGTGAGCGTTGCGCCTTGCCGGCTCAGCGTACGGATAACGGGGACAGTCTTTTGCGCAGACAATCGTTTATTCCCATTTAGTACGAATTTCCGACACAGTTCGCGTCGCACAGATACAACGCTCTAACACGACAGGTCAGACCGACCACATCCCAGTAAGCTACTGTTAGCGAGGTTCTGTCCAGAACTATAGATCGAACTGGTCCAGTGCGCCGGAGCGAATCACGCAAGTTTTAATGCGGTTTTCGCTGCAACTTAAGGGCCGTTGACGCAGACCGGAAACCCGGTTTTCTGTATGACTAAGTTGTTGACACCAGCTATGAAAAGAAACTAGCGAACGAGCTAAGAACCCCAATGAACAACAATGTTGATGAGCGCTGGAATCAAATCAAGCAGGCGATGCACCTGCGGCAGGTTTTCCCTGCGGTCTTAAATCTTTTGACCATCAAAGACACTGGGTACCTTAGGAGTCCCTAAGATTAATGCGGAAAAAAAAGCCAGCTTTCCAACTGAAAGAAGACGACTAGGATACAACGATATGAATAGTGTCAGTTGACGAAAACGTTGAAGAATGGTATTGAAAACCGGCAGGTTAGGATAGCACAAGGAATGAAACTAGAAGCTGCTTCAGTCAACAGCCAAACATGGTTTAAGTTTCAACGCGACGCCGCTGGCGATGAACTTCAATTAGTGAAACGACTTTAGATAGTAGTAGACAGACCGTTGTTGGCAAGCAGCATAAACTAGACCGCCGCTTAGCTGCTCGCGCGTTATTGTAATTAATCCAAAGATTACGGAATGTGCCCCATGACGCCATGCAGCGTAGCCGCGCTTGGAACGCCTACAATGTTCAGCAGTGAGAAACATTCGGTGGGCAGAACGAGACTACACCTTGA
>LUCM01000118.1:57093-68299 GCA_008360955.1 Fasciolopsis buskii
TATGAAACTTAGTAGACTACGCTGGTTGGATCACGTGTTGCGTATGACGAACGCTCGTCTACCATGCCGTGCCCTATTTTTTGTTCCTCCTAAGGAATGGAAGAAGCCATGTGGAGGCCAACAGATGACGTGGCAACGTGGGATGAGAAAATGTACGGCGAAGTTAGGTAAAGTAGGTGTCTCACGCCTTTGTGGTTGGGGTCCGAAAGACTCGTCGACTTGCTGGCTGGAGACACTTAAGGATATGGCAGTGAAGCGTGAAAAGTGGCGATCGTGTTGTCATTTTCTTTCGAATCAGAATGATTGAAAACACGTGCGTTTGTACAGTCAGGCTGTGTTTCGTGTGTTGGCATCTTATCTTTTCCCGCCTGTATAGGACCACTCCCTATTCCCTTTTGATATTCCCTCTTTTTATAGAAACGTGTAACTCTGGGGAAAGACAGCGGCCAGTGAGGCTTGCCTTGCTGTTTAACGCTGAACGATGTTAATGGTGGTCAGAACACGGGCCCAACAGAAAACAACATCGAAAGGACTTGCCAAATGCGCTTTGTTCGAAAACAGCCGACCTACCCTAGCACTCATGCCTGTCGTTGAAGTCAATATCACTCTGCTTTGCATTGCAGATTTCGATAGAAAGTGCTCTTGGTCGTATCTATGCTGTTACCTGTAGGTGCGCACGTTTATCGGGGGCGGCGAATGTATACATTACGCGAACTCCTAATTGTCATCGCTTACAACTGACTGCCGATTATAATCCAGTCAAGTAGTGTGGTCTCATCCCTTTCACTGAGAACATCATGGCCAACATAAGCGGCCATATCCGAACCCCAAGAAGGGCACAAGTGAATCTTCAAGGAATGACTGGATGGAGATGTCAATCAAATGACAGAGCTCGACGCCTAAATAAGCTTATCTCGGATACAACACATATCGATGGCCAGGGTGTCTATTTCACGACTTAAACAGACCTACTGTCTCGAGCGCATCAGACAGTAGCGCATTATTCGGGCGCCAAATATGGTTCGATTGAGTTTACAAAGTGGCAGTGATCGTAGGGTGTACAGGTTGTTGGCTAGAAAACCAATACAAGCTCAGGTTGTAAGTTTTGTCATCATTCGTTGCGTTGCAGGTCTACTACGTTACCCGGCTATTCAATTAAGAATAGGACTGTTTATTCATGGGTGTAATTCTAGTCTTTGTGTATCCAAGTCCAAACTGCAAGGCAGGAGCGATCTGGTGGTGGTTCGTGCGTCTCTTCTGGGAAATTTTATCAAGTGGGAAAAGAAGAATAAACGGCCATATTCTTGGTGCGCCTTACTTGGCACGTCAGAGTGCCACCAGTGAACCTGTGGAGAACGCTGGTCAATGGGAAACCTCACCACGCCTCTCAAACCGACGCCATTCGTCCATGGCTGCTTACCCACCTGTTTCACGGCTATCCAAATATTTCGTGTTTGTTCCCCTACCTGCAACCCAGTGACGCGCTAGTTGGCTGGTTGGTTCACCTTCAACATTGTTACCGATTGTTACCCTTATTTTAGATTAGTAGAATTGATACTTGTCCAGCCAGAAAACTCTGATTGAAGAATTAGCTAAGGTGAAAGCATTTCTCGACCATCTGAATGGCAGTATGGCTATGTTTGGAACACGTCTTACACATTTGACTTTTAAAATTCTGCTGCAGAACCGAGACACTGAAAACAACAAAAAAGCCGCAAAATGTCTACGGTGAAAACACAAAATTCAATTGGTTTGTCATTTTAATTATTTTTTCCTCTTCCATTCGGGGTTGAGTCATCAAGTCCCGTAGTTGCACAACGAAATGGGACGAAAGAGATGCTTCCTTAAGTGATCAACCACACTGAACAGAAAAAAAGCGTAAAATTCGAACGGCTAACCCAACCCGCTAGCAGAATAGAGAAGGCGAATACCGGACACTGCCGCGCGTTTCTTAGTGACCCACCAATACAAGTGAGCTCTATCGTTTATAAAGTTTTGTGGGGTAGCCTTGATCGATACGTGAAAAGCCAATTACAGCGAGTTTTGATGATTCATTTTGCGGACATAAAAATTTTCAACCGCGTAATATTTGATATAACATCAATTTCAAAATACTCGGAAAAGTGTATATTCCTTTTGGAAGAATAACAACAGAACTAAAATCTGCGGCACCAAAAACCTTAGAATAATCACCGACCACGACAGTTTCCCCAAGAATTACACGTTACAACAGGAACAATGAATATGCAAGGTGAATAGGCATTGTAACTGCACAGGAGGGGAGAGAAAAGAGCACCGCGTTGGCCAAACCACAGAACACAGTCCAAGTGTACAGACGCTCATTTTCAGTCATTCTGGTTTGACGGATACCGGCGAAACAATCTAAACAGTTCATGGTTCGCCATTGTATTTTTCAGTGTCTCCAGCCAGCTAGTTGACGGGTCCTTCGAACTCAAACCACGAAGACGGGACACCTGCTTTACCTAAGCTCGCTGTGCTTTTTCTCATTCCACGTTGTCATGTCATCTGCTGACCTCCACATGGATTCTTCTATTCCGTTGGAGGTGCGGAAAATAGGGCACGGTATGGCAAACAAGTTTTCGCCATATGCAACACGTGATCCAACCAGTGTAGTCTACCACGCTTAATACGTCGTGATATTATATTCTCAGAACCGGGACCCAATGCTTTATTCCTAACTTCCAAACTGCTTAGGCGGTTATTCCATCCAATTTTGGCGAGACTGCGTAGACATCGGTGATCAAAAACCTCCAAGCAACGTACATATTCGGCGGACAAACTCCAATTCTCAAGAAGACGGCTAATGCACCACAGTGCACACAACATTTCAACTTCAGTGGAACTCACACTAAAATTATGGAATGTTAGAACAGCCGGAAATCGCGTAGTTAAAGTCTGGTATGGGGAATTATTCGAGGCTCCAGCAAGTTAGAGGTCGTCACGCGTCACGTGCCTGTGACGAAAAAACCATGCAATTACAAAGACTTACCAGAAAGCGACCCATTTGCCAGGTACGCGTAACCCAGAATGGGACTGAGGGTGGACGGTTTGGAGCACCTGGCTAGGTGAACCAGCTGAGGTTTAAGGTTGTGCAATAGTTTTTCAATGTCACCGCTGCCACCAAAAGACGTGCCCTTCGAATCGCACCTAGGTGCAATTGACCACTCATCAATGCGAACTGGTTGACCGTTGTCAACGTTGAATCCATCAAACCGGGCGTGACAGGGAATCAGAAATGAATTCGCAGAATATGAACGAGATCTGAAATAGCAAAAAATAATTTTGGCATTAGAAAGAGCGATACGAATCATCAAATGTATTGAGGATGGAGAACGACGGATAGACGATGGGGTGGCCGGGACTGCTTGGAAGCACCGTGAAGCTTTGTTTCAACAGTGCTTTCATAATCAAGAAGCGATATTTTATGGGATATAATAACTTCTCAAACGGTAAAAATGCTCAACTAGTCCTTGCGAGCAGTGGAAACACGGTTTTGCGGCCGGTGCATCCATCCAACATTAGTTACCAGTTGCAGTGTGCATTGACCCAGCGCCAACTGAAGGACTCGGGCTTGGAGTGAACAAAACGTCTTACACTCTTTAAACAAGGTTACTCCGAAACAACCTTCACACCAGAACCTCGGCAAGAAATCCTACATCTAGAACACCCAACGGTCAAATTGGATGTTGTGATTATATTTCCAGAACCCAATGAGACATCTTTATGAAATCGGGACAGCCGTGTGGTTGCATAAGAATTTCCGGGTTTGATTAAAAGCACATCGACAGAAAAAGCAGCTTTCTCAATACGAATTCTGATTTACGTAATGAATATCATTCAAAATGGGGCCGCATACTCCCACTCACCCATAACACTTACACGTAGAAAATCAAGGGTGTGAAATGGTCTGATCTTGGGATATTGAAAACGACTGAAGCTAGCTTGTGCCTTTCACAAATGGCTTCTCTCATAAGACTCCCACCAATCCGCTTGGCCAAAAAAATGATGTACAACAAAGGACTTCGACTTCAGTCACACAGGAGGTTGATCCAAATTAGTAAACAAGAGCTAAAAGGAACCACGCAGACGAATCAACGAAGACGACCAGTTACGCCTTCTCCAGGGCTCCTATGATCACTCTACGAAATTTCGCGAACTTTTCCCCGGGGGTTGTTATGCTCTGTAGAATGCGTATGCAAACACATAGGAGACAACAAATGAAAACAAGCGATAGGAACGCATAACAACTTGGAGTACAGCGATGAACGAATGGAATGGACATTTTTCACCACCAAATGGGACGGAGGTACGAAGCCCAGATCACGATATTGCTAAATGGCAGTTTGCTGACACCAGCGTCCGATCCGTTGATGCCTTATGTGGTTTTGTGCCACTCCAAGTTTCAGAGTTAAGGGTGCCGGTCCGCTTCCCTCCCAGCGTGTACAGAGCCCCAAGTGGTTATGGGACATGTAGCAGCGCTGCATTTATGCTTCAAGCATGTCGTAATAAGAAGGATAGAAGAAAAAACTAGGACTGAAAAGCTTACGTACGATGTTCGTGTTGGTGGTTTCTCGTGGGGACCATCTACACAACAGCCTCGCTGGATTTGAAGTTCGGTAGGCTCGTTCGATTTTCGCCTATGACCTGACTGTGAAGCGGACGATGGGTGGGGAGAAAGTCTTTTCACTCGCAAAGCACACATACGATTGTGGTGTCTGAGCGGACAAACAGGCTGATCCTGGTTGATTTGGGTGGCAGAATTGAGCACTTCAGGAGCGTCCACATTAAGGTTCTCAAATAGTCTGCAACAATAGTGTGGGATTACAAGAGAATAAAGGAAATTGTAATTCTCGAGAGTAGAAATTGAGAGCGGAAAGATTAATGAAGTCGTGAGCTTTGGGCGTGGCCAAATCTCATGAAAAAATTCCCGTTGGAAATTTGGGAAACCTGCTGACATACTTCATTATCCCCAACCCTTGCCTTCCTTCAACTTTAGTAACTCATAAGAAGCTAGTTACTTCGTCCTTAAACATTGTCGCAAATATCTTAATTTTTTCTTGAGAGTAGGCCAAAGTATCGGGGGACAGCGTCTTGCGATTATCTTTTCATAAACCCACCTGTATCCTTCAGGCAACCTAAAACAGTTCACTTCTGTTTTAGGAACATTTCACCTGGCAGTTAGGGGATTATGATGAACACCTAGCTGGAAGCAACGTGGACTTAACTTTCTGCAGGATCTTTCTTACACTAAAAGAAAAAAACAGAACATACCTTCAATCTGTGCCGTACTGCTAAGAATTGTAACTACTGAATTTATTTGAAAGTTCCATTCAGAGACGCGAGTGGCAATCGACTGTGTGCAATTAATAAGACGGTTAAAACAAATTAAAAACTGGTCCGATGAAAATAAAAAAACCTTAATGGTAGGACGTTGTCAAGAGGCACCAGCTGCATATTGCGTAACGGCGAAAATCTTCGGTTAAAAACCATCGTTTTATAAGATTACGTCAACCCGATCGAAGGGTACTCACTTTGTTAGGCGAGCGTCATCTTCAGCCTTGTGTTCTAGTAGTGACTGGAAAACGAAAAAGAACGATCAAAAACGGTTATTAACATGTATTGACCAAGAATCATCGCAGGAAAGGATCGATCACTAGTTAACGAAAACTTTTTAATGATACAAAACAACACTACTCTGGTACTGACCAGCATTTTCCCATACGTCATTTGCACATTGAAGACAATACAGAGGATATTATTCTGCTGAGCACACCGACCTTTGAGAACAGAGTACACGGGAATGCAATGAGCGATCGGAACTCTTTTGATTCAAGTCTGTCTCTCCTGTCGTAGACCATTACCGCTAAACATCCATTGACGCTTCCGGTGACGATGATGAAAACCGTTGGAGTTCATATACCTGTTGTTTATTACTTGTGAAAAGCTAGTTTCTCTCGTTTATTCTGCATCCCACTACTTGTTTCATTATCAGTGAACAAGGGAGGCGATTGAAACATTTTACGCTTGTTCCAACCGCACAGGTTTCAATTTGATTAAGAAAATAGCAAACTTCGAAAGCCGGGTATGATTAGTCGACACACAAGGAATCACCATTAACGCTATGGGAGTTGAATCTCCAAGATGCATATGGTGATGGCACTTCTAGCACAAACTGAATCGATAGTGGGGCTCTACAATTTCGTTGCTGCCGTCACCTGATCGATTCAAAGTACGTTGTCCATTACGAGCGCTTTTCATTGCCGTATTCCTTACTACACACGGAAAACAAATTCGTTCCGTAGATAGACTGCCCATTGAATGCACTACTTCGAGCACGATGCCTATTCCGTCCTCACTGAGTACCGATATACATGTTCAGTCTAAAAGGATCGCGGATCTATCTGCCACTAAGCGCTCTCGAACGCACGTTCATACCCGTGTGGCTTACACTCAAGATTCCTGACTGAACTCACATGTTGTGGACTCGCTTATTTGTTGAAGGCTTCGAGGAATACCGAGAGAATAGAACATACCGCGTTAAGAAAACAGGAGGCGATGAGGTCAACGTTACCAGCCCTTCCTGATCTAGCAAGTCCGAAACGATCTACAGATATAAACAAAACATTGCTAACTGTTTAGTTATTCAATGTTATCTTTAATTTTCTAGATCTAACAAAACCCCGCGTGCAAACAAAATGACATTTTTTTTTTTTTTTAAATTCTTCTACACATCTAATTTCAGAGATAGAGAATAATCTGATATGCTAAAATTATGCCCCGAATTTACCCTTTACCAAGTTTGATCTAACTGACCGACCGGAAAAACTTAATCTAAGATAAAATTACCACCAGCCATCGTGCATCTCCACTCTTGAATTACGTGCGCCACTCGCAACCGGCGGCCATCGTCGCCTATTTTAAAGACTAAATTTTCCTTTCGGGCAGCTTTTTACGCCTGCGGGCAATTCAATCAAGTCAAAGCACGAGGAATCATGGAGTCCGACGGATAGACGCTAACATGGAGATGGGAAATGGAAGAACAACCACGCGTGATGACATTTGCACTATTTTTTCTCCTTCATCAACTGTTTTCATGCTTCGTCATGATTCCAACGGCACATGGCCTGTGTTCAGACTTGTGCAAAATATATAAAACCGGATTGTATAGTCTTTCACGTCGAATCACCCTTCTTCATTGGAGATCCCTTTTACTACACGTGCTTGTGATTTTCTTGTGAGCAACTGACTAACTACGTCAAACGTTTAATACAATTTGATTTTCGACATATGCTGTCCTAGAGAGAGGCTTTTTGTCTTTACCGGTTGTGATTCTCATCCAAGACTGAATCCGTTAGGGAGACAGAAGAAACGGGTCTGTAGATCGCAGGATCCCCAGGAGATCAGATACCGCTTCCGATTATTAACGAAGGACCGGCTAATCAAGTGCTAGCCAACATCCTTTAGGCTACAGGGGTATGTAGCGAGGAACTCCGTTTCTGTCTGGGAAAAAAACGAGTTCAATGGGCTGTGTTCCGGGTGTTTAAACTACAAACTGTATTACCGTATCCAGTTTCATGGATCCTGGATGAAGGCATTCATATAACGAGTTCAAACTCCTTCGCCGAACCAAAATAACCACAAATATAGATCCTGACGGTTTTTCGTCATCACATCTGAAATACAGAGCCGTTTTCCCGACTACTGTAGACAGTTCCATTCATAATGAATCGCTATGCACTTATTGTTTCCGACTGCCGGAGGTTGGTCACAAATTTTCCGTGTTCCTAAACTTAACAAGTTCAATATTCAAGCCAAACGATTTCGTTCCATCGATTTAAAACCTTCTGGTCTTAGGCTGATAGAACGTGCCGTTATTGAACGTCAAACTTTTATCCATGTTTCCGTCGATCCCTGCCGGCTTGTTTACAAAATAAACAGAACAACGACCAATGTTATCGGCTGCCTTACGGCTAGGACGTTTGGTCAAAGGTTTGAAGTAGGGTCACCTAAATCAAGCCGTTACCTCGGCTGAGGCAACCGGGTAGTCTAATGTCCACAGAAGAATCATGTCTCTCAGTGGACCCCAAATGGCCTGGAGATAGGGAATGAAGGAACTAGCGTACTTGATGGATTCTGCATCTTTGTCCTTTTTCTTTCTTAATTCTCGCTTATTGTTTTTCATCCTTCGCCATGATTCCAATGGCAGATCTGTGCAAAATATGGTGATCTGGTTGACAGCGAACTTCTGGGTGTTGCACGCCCTTATTCGCAAGGCCATTCGATTCCTACATCGACAAAAATTAGTGCATGAGAATGTGCCGAAAAATAGCTAGATCGCTGATAAAGAATTCAGGAATTCCCAGGAAAACTGCTTTTTCTCCTAATTCATTTTCGAGATACATCAGCTTTTCCCGGTTAATTTATGAAGTGGGCTTATAAAGTTGACATTTGACTTACCATATCTGTAACCAGGGGTTCCCGAAAACTTGAAGGCAAATTCTCTTACATCTGGGGCTTTATAGGTTATTTCGGTTCAAATAAGAACTTACTGGCATATATATGTATACATATATATATATATATGTATTTTTTATACAAGCAGCAAGCAGTATCTGGATGCGTGAACAAAATATGCTCGCGAGCACACGACCGGTTTCGCGGTTATTGTCGCTCGTCAGGTATGCGTACCCGGTGCTCACGCATCCAGATACTACTTGCTGCTTCTACATTATATACGTATGTATATTCTGGGGCATTCTGCCCTCGTTCCTTAGGTTGGCTCAACCTAACTGACAAAGAATTGTCAACGAATCACAGTTGTATCGGCACAGTTGGAGAACTGAGGTGCATCGGGAGTCCTGTTTAGGCGGGCGCATGACGCCTTGCGCTTGACAGCGAACAGACAACGGAGAAGACTTCTCCAATTCTGTCGCAGATAATCATTTATTTCCTATCTTAGGTACGAGTCTTCCGACCACGGTTCGCGTCGCCCAGCGAACAAGGACGTTCTTAACCGACAGGTACTCTGTGTCAGATGACCAAATCGCAGTAACTTACCGTTGGCGCGGTTCTGTTCCAGAACTGTAGATCATTTACCGGACCCACGTACGCTCAGAATCGGGTCATCGCGTCAGTTTTTATTTGCGATTTTTGCTGCAGCTGAACGGCCATCGACGGCACCACAAACCGATTGGTTGTCGAATTTTTGTCTGATTCGGCCGTTCGCAACAACTTACGAACGGGAAACTATCCGCAGGAACTAGAACTGACTTCGACGAGCAGCAATGTAGACGACAGTGGGAATCAAATTAAGCCGGCTATCGCACTTTTGTGCAGCAAATTCTTCGCCTGCGGGTCCTAGATCTAGCGTTCATACATAGACATGGATTTCACAAGGGTCGCTGATTTTAATGGAGCAAAAACGTCAGCTGCCTAACTGCAGGAAGTGCTAAAGATGCGGTCGCCTCAGTTGCAGAGTCAGTTGACCATAAGCTGTAGGATATGCTGCGAAAGCTTGGTGGGTTAGTACAAGAGATGAAGTGCTGCGTCCGCTTCATGTAACAGTCAAAGACTTGTCTAAGTCTACACGCGACAGCGGGGGTGATGAAGTTTGGTTACGTGAAGTCGTCGTGCAATAGCGACTAGAGAGCTTATTTATGTAGACCGGAAAGACTGGGACCTGTTTCGCAGGTGCATGTCAAGGATCAGGTTAGCTGGCCCATACGCTATTTTCTATCTAGCTCCGACGTTGGAGCTGTGAATCCTTGGGAGGTGTCACTTGATCCCCCAACTGAAGTGAAAGTGGAGTCGAGTATTCGGCTTCTTGAAGAGAGAAAACGCTGCCGGTCCGACGAGCCTTCCCTCAGTCTCTCTTCAAATTGCCGGTGGAGATGCTGATGAAACTCACTACCTCCTTGCTTCGTTATATTTGGAACGAGGAGCGTATCGATTATCATGGGGTTGAGTCACTGATATACCCGTCTCAAGAGGGTACACGGAGTGACTGCAAATCAATCATCGTGGGATTAGTTTAATTCCAATAGTTTTACTAAGGTGTTAGCTTCGATATACGCATGTACCGTTTGACACCGAATTCGCGATAGTAATATCCGCGAAACAGTCAGGGCCGGATTTCGTCCAGTCGAGGTTTGCAGCGACCAAAATATTCACTCTTCGACAAGATACTCGAAACGCGACACACCGCACCGCCGCTCTACGATCGTATTTTTCTCGACTTGAAAGGTGCTTTCGACTCGGTATTTCGACCGGGCCTACTCCAGTGCTCGACCGGGCGAGGGCTATGCCAATAAGGTTCGTGAATCCTTCTGGGCAGGGGTTGTAGTCGCATACCTATGTCGCGTTAGGGTTTTACGGTGAACTGTCACGTCTCGGAAACAACTAGTTGGCGTTCCCATAGGTGTACGGCACTCTCCATTCTTGTTCAACTTCTGTTCATGGACGAGGTGAATGGAAGATGCTATAGTCTCCGGGACGTAGGAGTCGAAACTGGGAAATTGGAGGAAAAGCCTATGTCGACCTAGATTACGCAGACGACGTCTTGTGCCTTCGAGTCTGCGGACCATGTACAACGGAAACTAAGAGTGAGACTCTGGAGACGGTTTGCTCCGTTCGCATTGTCTTTTCATCTTCAAAGTGCAAAAGTACTGATTGGACTGGACGACAGGCAGCGCCCGAAGCTTGATATCTGATGGAAGGACTGACGATTGTGGACCGTTTCACCTAAACCTTGCGTATCTGCGTGTCCAACGATGGTAGCTCGGCAGTGGGAACGAAACCGAATTGTTTTCAGTCGAACGCCTTAGCCATTACGCTACCGGGCAGCTCTGAAACGTTTGTGAACTTTACCACATTGTGTTTGCACCTATCCGTCACTGATTGTGCACGGTTTACTTCTCCGTTTAGTCTCAAGCGATCCGACCCCCACTGATAGATGACTTCTCTTCGCAGGTAGCCTAAGTACGACGGAAGGCGGTGGATATGCACTGCTGTGATTCCTTACATGATGAAACAGCTGTGTACAGTTCTTCCATGTTTTCTTATATGGTGAGTTTGAGAGTGATGAATATCATTATAATAAATATAAACTATATTTCTCACCAGAATGGGAAATCTGTAGCACCAGTGTGCATGGAAGCTCTTCATTTTGAAGAATCCACAGAAAACC
>LUCM01000119.1:5675-44337 GCA_008360955.1 Fasciolopsis buskii
TTGCGCATCGATTTATCGATACACTCCTTACATCGTTAGGTCCTGATATTTTACTGCTCTTTTTTAATCTTACAAAAACGGCAAAGCACAAAAAGCGACCTTAGCATTCTTCACCCTTCAAACCCTACACTGCCTGATGTACCTGGTGTTCACTTGCATGCACTGTAGTGCATTTATCACTTAGCGCCCCCGAAATTTCAGATTTGTTTTCCCACTTATCTGATGTCCGGTAACCTTCTTCCAATTCAAAGAAACTCGAAACTACACATTTGAAAACGAGTAAACTGGAAACTCCGTGATGTCTCAGGAACTGAGTTCTACGCGTGGGGGGTGAATTTGACGCCCTCCCTTCGCATCGCGAATGGAGCGGTAGACGCATATGCATAATCGCCATGGCTCAGACCAGCTCAGTCTACACAGGACACAATTTCAGGTCGTCATTTTAAAGGACTTGCGACCTTGGCCTTTCAGTAATTCCAGGTTCTCCTTAGGACCAATCTCCCGAGGAATCCCAATAAGCTGCAACGTGTATCCGCATCCAAGTAGCACACCGGATCCTTGCAAGGCTCATACGGAATTGCAGTTATTCCGACAGTAAACCGTATGCGCACATATACATCAATTTGTGACCATATAATATATATATATATATATATATATATATATATATAGATGTATATCTATAACACGTTTATCGCTAACGATAAACGTATAAACTCAGTGCACGCCTTCTCAACTCTTAAATAGATATACACAAATATATATATATATATATGCAGATGAACTGGTCTCCATTTCTCCGAGTACTGTCGTATTGACAACAACGACATCGGAATATCAGTTGGCAGAATCCTAACAAATATAATGATTCGACTGTGACGTCTTTAAGTTCGGCAGGATTCGAACCCCAGCATGGACGTAACCCAAGCACTTGTAAAGCACGTACCCTACCACCTGAGCTACAATGCCACGCCGATACTGTTAGGAACTTTGGAGTACTCTAGCCACCCAATTCACCGTGAAAACTTAGTGGAGAGCTAATCTCGCCTGCCATTTGAGTTTTCTGCAGTAAGGTAGGTCCCAATAAAACCTCCTGTATTAGTATGCCCGCTGAGTAAAAGTCTCACTTGAAACCCTGGCATACTAAAGCGACCTCGGCCGCACCGTGCGGCGAGACCAGCGGACCCAGCAGCTGTGCTCAATCAAGCACATCAACTACAACGGCCGCCAAAGTTGCAGGGCAGCGCGGGAAATCCATAACGGTAATCCACTTAATATTCTTTGATGAAAACGGGAATACACAATTTGTGGACGAAAAAGAGAAAAAAGTCGCCGAGCACGAAGTAGCATGACTAATGTAAGATTTTCCGGTCATAACGGTTTCAATGCCAATTACCAGGAGGAAATCAAAGGATTGCAAGAAGGTGGTGTGACAAAGATTTCGTCCACCCACAACTCGAAAGAACAAATCCAGCTTCAATTATATAATTGTTATGCAATGCAAAGTGTCTATGTACACACTCAAGAATATAAGGTTAGGCCCGCTGGGCCAGGTTCTTTCGTGCACCGACGTGGAGATGACCAAGTCGCTTATGCAAAATGCATAGCAAAATACCTGAACAACTGATAAATAACCGAAACTCAGCGTTAGAAAATCTGTTTCCACTTCGATGCCATAGTACTGCGAATGCTGTTTGTTCGCGCACCAGGATGTCAGTTCGTTTGACTACTGTTCTTGTAGGTGGTTGACGCCCTAGGTCCTATACCACTATTTCGTGTCCGTGTTGTTTTAAACTTAGCACCCAACGACCGAAACTTCATTTCCAAGAAGATTATCCTTGAAGTGGATACCATTTTCCGAATTTCGAGGAACCGTGGGAAAACTTGGTTTGTTGCTCGTCTCTTTTGGTTCCCATTCAACATTAGCTGCTGAATTTATGAGCGCTTCTATTTTCGTAATTTAGTCTATATCCGAGTGACCGCTGTCCTCATTCTAAAAGTGCCCAGTGACAGCCTCCGATTTTGAGGTAAAAATTATAATTTTCTCTCACACATGGTTGAACAATAAACTTTTCCTCCTAGTCGGTTTATTGTGTAACTATGATTGACCAGGAGCTTGTGGCGAAACATGGATTTGTTCCTCCACACCAATGCTGGTACGCAGTTGTCATCCGCTCGCAGTCCACCAAATTCTGTTGAGAGTAGATCAAGTTTTTTCGTGGCATGCCTCACCTATCTCCACTCCTCCTCGCACAATTTAGTAGACCAGATATGGCCGTTTCATACCAATTTCCGTCTTGTTCTCCAGTTGCATCTTTGAAATACTAAATCAGGTTAAACTGTAAGACTGAATGTCGAAAATAGTGCAACCCGAACCTGCCGTCTATTTGGAGCTGAACCTCTAGAAAAAACTGGAGCTCTCAAATAGCCACTTGCATAACAATCCACACCACGCCTACCGTATTCAATGCTGGAAATCCCCTTCTCGTACACGAAATTTGGAAGCCTCGATCACCTTGATTCTCCCAGCACTCCTCTGAACTCATGTCACATGCCACCTCAGGGACCACGCCAGCGAAATTGCACACCTACAGTACAACCAACCTCACCACATTGCATCCCGTTCTTTCGCTGCATGCCACACGAAAATCAAGAGCCCCCCAGGAATCAGCTCTTATTTGAACCAGACCAAGAATTACCATCCCCGCAGGTTGACCCACAAAATCTCCCGTCTTTATTCACTTCCTGGTGTAACCCCAACCCAATCACTGGCGGTCTTCTGTTAACCCGGAATGCATTTGGCTTCATATGCTGGGTGAATCTTCATGCTCTGTTCCTTTCGCTTCTTTGCGTAAGTGCTTCATTCGCCAGACCAATATCCTCCTGTGTGCCTTAAAACCTGCCAATAAATAGGCCAACAAGTTCTTAAATAAGCATACATACTCCATGGATACGTTTATGGTAAACTACAATATTTGTGGCCTGGTACTTGAAAAGTCAAGACTGATATACGGTTGCATGATAAAATGTCATAGCGGCACCAAGAACTGCGGCTTGTTCATACCGAACATGTCTTTCCGGAATGAAAGTAATTGAATTTCTGTGCGGTACTCAGAGCTTAGACTTAACGGCGGCGCTCATTGCGGGAAAACTTAGTCCGGAAGAAAGAGCCAGAATCCGTCAGTTGGGCCGTGTATTCGTTCTTCACAGAGGTTATAATTTACGCTCATCTTTACCTGGAATGAAGAAAATTAACAAAATTCATGAGCACTCGGCGGAAGTTTTTCAAGGCTGACCAAGATGGTGGGAACGAAAAACGGATTGGCGCAGGGCGATTCAGCGTGGACAGGGTAAAAGTTTTGATTTCAGCCACTCGCGCTTCCACATTGGTGTTTAAATCGCCGGCGCTTTTAGCCTCCATTATTTAGCAGGGTTAAGGCATCCAATTAGCAAATGAGGAGGCCCTGTGTAACCTAGGTTATGCCATCCGCCAAATGTTTCGTTGAAACTTCGAATGGTGCAAAACACGTACTAGACAGACTTTCGAGGTCTCTAGCTCGGCTTAAGATGTACTCTGCGTCTGCGAAGTGTAAAACGCTCTTGCAAGACTAAACAACTGTATTTCAGAAATTGATATTCGGCGATAAGGAACCGATTGTCGCTGGTGCACTTAGCTGGAAACCACTTGCTTATAGTTGAGAGCAAATAATGGATATGCGCACGTGCATATCGACGTAAAAAGAAACAAACCTTGCTCTGGAACAGTCGTGGCACCCGCTTCATGGTTGGTTGAATTTTTAAGGTCATCTGCATTGTGCCGCAGTTTGCTCTGTCCTTTGGCATGGCTGCGGGACAAGTCTAATTAACAAAGTTCTTCGCTAGGCAGGTGTTTGATCACTAATGTGGCTCATGAACTGATATACAGGTTAGGAATCTAGAATTTCGTAAGGATTTTAAGAATATGCTACCGGAGACTTCCTAAAGCAATGATCTTGAAAAATAACTGCGGAGGAAAGACTGGGACGACTAAATGAAGAATAATACTCAGGAATGTATTCTTGGCGAACGGAGTGAAAACACCTCGGAGCATTTAGCAAGCAACGGCCGACTTGATATTTATGAAGATTTGCGGTAGTACGTTAGCATACTGCACGCTTTCCTCAGAAGTCCTCCCGTGTAAAATTCCGATATTTCCGAAAAGCCGTGGCTTTGAGCAAAAATAGCGGCACTACAACTTTTACACCACTGATACATACGGAAAACAACTTATCCTAACGCATGTATGACGGCACCAAGCCGGTTTTAAACCCAGAGAGACTGAATTAATACCATTTGATCTTTTAAGCAATAAGCATCAGAACATCTACGGATTTTCTAAGCCTGCCGTAAACTTCCCGTGATCTCCAAACGCCTCATTAGGGTTGCGGTTAAATGTCGCACGCTCTGAGTGAACCCAGCATTTTGAATATCTCTCAGAGTGCTCCTGAATGACCAAACAATGCGAATTGGCCCTATCGAGAAGGTCTCATTGAAAGCGTGTTTCTGCTGCACTGCGAAGAAAAGAGGCACTTCCCGGTCCTTTTGTCGGCTGGTTAATCTGTGTTAGCTGGTCTGAGATCATAGAAAAACAATTCTTAATTAACCCTGGGCGGCGGTGAATGAGTCGCTGGACAATGAGGAAGTTTAGTCCCATCCTAATCGCGCATGAACAGGGTAAGCAGTCATGCGTCTCCAGAGGTTTGCCTGACACTCTAATCGCCTTATTGCTTTGTGGGTTTGATCGTTTGGCAGAATGGTTGAAGTCGGGCTACTGGGTAAAAACCCAACTTCGGTTTAGGGGACCAGATAGTATTAATTCCACAGGAATCGTGGGTTCAGACGGATAACCCATGACATACAACTGAACAGCGAAAAGCTGTCACGCATGGTGCGCCATGCACATTGTATCTTCGTGTTCTATCTTTCACCCTCATTGTCCTCGTCCTTCGCCTCGGTCCCGGCGGCAAATGATTTATGCTGAGATTTGTACAAAATAAAAATGGTCAGGAAATTGGCCGTTCATTTCACTCCACTTTTGGAGTCATTAACCCCGATACAGCGAGGCATCTGGCAATGTCTTGTACGGTCGCCGAGTATTTCGTCAAGAGTTCTTGTCGAACTTTATGAACCAGTCCGCTGGCTTCTCTTATATCATGAACTGACTACTTCTGGCTACAACCTGCCTCAAATAAATGCAGCACCGAAGCAGGCTTCCGGCATGTACAGTGAAAGAAAGAATTAGTCTAATCTATTTAGATTCATTAAGTACTACCTGTTGGACAAGACTACTTTTTCCCGCGTCATCTGTGACCAGGTTGACCTTAAAGGAAGTGGATATGTACAATAAGAATATCAGACTTATAATGAGAACCATAATTTGTCAGGCATTTGGTCAGCAACGGAAGTCAAGAGAAGCAAGAAGCCGAAATTAATGAAAGCTAGCCGGAGGCTGCTGAATCAGGTCTACAAATACCGTTTGGAGCCAGCTTTGGCGAATTAATAATTATCGGGGTGATACCGGTTAAGCTGACGAGCTGTGAAGAGCAGTCGGTGCTGCTTTCAGACCACTAAAGTAGGCAGACATCAAGTTAGAATATTATTCTGACCGTAATCTATGTTTCACTCAAGAGTCTCCAGTTCTCTTCTGTCTGCAAAACTTCAAGACCGCCTGACAGAAGCTGCGCAATGCATCCATGGGAAAACCAGGATGGCTGACTTCGGGATGCTCAGATTCCGAAAGAGCTTAACTGCTCGCTTCCGGCAGCTTTTCTGCTAAAATTGTGGGAGACGGCAGTCAGCAATCCCGGTACACAGGATGGATCAAATGAAGCGTATGGAATGCACTGGTCAACTGTATTCGTGCAAATGAACAACAGCAGTTGCTAGTGGAGAGGCATTCCCAACATGTGGAGGTCAGTAAACGATGAAGTTAAGCATTATTTCTGCGATAAAAAGTACACTTTGGGAGAAAATCAATCGTGTATTCTCATACTCTGAACAGCATGCTTCACAGTGCACCTTTTGCATAAAAAGTGGCTACATTCCCTTTTGGAGTATCGCCGGCTAGTGACAAATAAAACGCCAGGTGATTGCAATGGTGACATCTGGAAATAGCAAAAACTTTAAACTGAAAATCTATTACAGATTTACGAGGGAGATTTCGCAT
The DNA here is from genome assembly GCA_008360955.1 of Fasciolopsis buskii. Taxonomy (NCBI): domain Eukaryota; kingdom Metazoa; phylum Platyhelminthes; class Trematoda; order Plagiorchiida; family Fasciolidae; genus Fasciolopsis; species Fasciolopsis buskii. Next base: position 11,881 of record LUCM01000119.1, read on the forward strand.
ATCCTCCTCTAGAGTATGCTCCGCACACTGATAGGTGAACAAAATTTACCCGGTGGTACACGACCGGTTTTGTGGTTATTGCCGCTCTGCAGATGTACGTTTCGTTGGAAAAAGTCGTGAACGCAGGAAAACCACGGTGGCATTCAGTGTATTAGAGTCCGCAGCTCTCATTATGATATCCCCATTCACAAACAATTTTCCCGTAAACACTGTCATTTTTCGTTGGCGAATCCTACTGGTGAAGACAGCATTTTTCGGACGTTGCTAGAAGGCAGATAATATTTCTCCTTCCTGGATTCGCATCCTAGGGCATCAGGTACATTTGCATCCTTGATGCATTAGAACGTACAATTTCGCCCCCATAATTTGGATGGTCAACCTCGGGTGAGACAGCATTGCAATTTCTTTCCCCTGAGGTGAATACAGGTTAAAAAACTTCCCTGGAGTATTCCAGATTATAATTAATTTGAGAACAATCGAAAAGATTGAACCAGTATGAAATGTGAAGGGCGCGGAATCAAGTGCTGCAGCTTGTCACATGATTCTAGGGGTTATATTCTTGATGCATTGGGTTCTGGATAAGCCTCACCGCTTACCTTCTCAAAATTGAAACCTATCTTGTTTCATGCAACCTTGTTGCGGCTTACCAATTAGGCACTGGGCCTCTGAATCTTGTAACATCGATAAGATTGCACCAGCCGTGTTCAGTTCTCCACCAGCCTTGCGAAAGATCACTTTTCAATTTTCTAACTTCACCTTCACCACCGGCTTCAACCAAAAGTTTCAAAATTAGAAGTAGTCAAAAACAAACCGCAGACGAATTTAGTGAAATTATACAATTATCCAAGTTTTATAAGGTTGGGCCGCCATAGGTCTTTGCAGAAGAACATTGCCCCAAAGTTCGGCCTCCCATCCTACGGATGTCTGTTCAATGTATTATTCAAAAGCTCATGTTTTCCACCAGATTCAGTCCATGAATTTGCCTTACTTTATAGGTGATTTTTGTTATATTGTCGGGTTTGGTTGGTCTATGCACACACTGAAGCACAAGACACAAGTACTCGCAGTGCACGATATCACAGGAGCGCACAGCCTGTAGTCTAGTGGGACACGAACACACACACAGAGAGGTTGGAGACACAAAAAGTTCGGGCTCAAGACTCAAGGCCCGTAGTCGCACAACGAATGGAACAGATCTGCTGCTCCCTTGAATGAGCAGCCACACGGAACAATAAGCGGCGCGAAATGCGAACAGCTAGCCCAGGCCCGCTAGCGGAAGAGAGAAGACGAACACAGAGTACTGCCGCGCGTTTATTGGTGATCCACCAACACAGGTCAGAATTCAAGTGAGCTCTATTACTTATATAGTTTCGTTGGGTGGCCTTGATCGGTGAGTAAACCAGCCAATCACAGAACGGGCTTTTATGAAGCTTTCCGCGGTCATATAAAAATATTCAATCGTGCAATATTTAAAATAACGTTTATTTCGAAATATTAAGAAAATGATAGATTCTTTTGGAAAATTGGTAGCAGAAATGAAATCTGAGGCTCCAAAACCTTGGAGTGGTCATTTTTGTTATCCAACCTGTCACATCATACTCGTGTCTGCCTGCATCAGTCAGTGAACTTGCTCGATGAAGAGATCTGCTAATGGCTTTTAGGGTCCATACCGGTAGGTTGCGTGGATATTATCTACGGAACCTAGAACCGTGCTGTTTGATAGCATTCACACCTCATAGTTTGTCAACCAAAAGCAACGAAGTACAGGGGCATGATGCGAAGTGGAGTAAGTATATTAACACCTACACGGCCAAATCCAACATGGCAGCTGGTAGACTGCTAGACCAATCTGCTTGGCGGCACGACAGATATCTACAAATTCAGACTAAACGATTGCAACTTCTAGATTGAGTGAAAATTCCTTCCTACTTTTTCCGTCCATTCTTCCCCCGAAATCAGACCATTCCTCCTTAATTTGCTCTTTATGATACTGATTTTGGTCGTCATCTATTTTAGGTCCGATGTATTTACCTCTCTGTGTTTTAGTCCCTGTACTATTTAGGTGTGGTTACTTTACGGAATTCTGTTGTGGCCACTGGCCGACTAACTTAGGGCAGCTTGTTTTGTTATAGTCCATTTTTTCATAGTTCTTATTGGTGGACTTTCGACATTCAGTTCGTATGCTCTGTTTTTTGGCTTTTACGCTGAGGAGGGTGTCGGTTGGATCACGACGGTTTCCACAGCACTAAGAAGCGACGCTTCACCAACCTAGACTGTTGACTCATGACCCTATACAGGGCTTGGAAGGCTTTCTTTAAGCTCACGGTATGGCAACTTTTGCTAGGAATGAAACAGTTCCAGTGTCAGGTGATTGAATTCCTCCAGCACCCAACTGTGCCGGGTGGTGCTCACGGAAGTGGTCAGAAAAGTTCCTGGCCTTGCTGCAGATGAATGTTTCCCAGGGACATGTGAATGGACAAACACGAAAAGAAGCTGCAGAATCAAAACCTTGTCGTTCAACCTTAACGGCCTCACGGTGAGAGGTTTGAACGGGAGCCAAGCTTGGCTGAGCAAAATGCCTTTTTGATAGCGCCAGCTGATCTTATTTGCGCCATTCTTGCTGGCTTGTTACCACTTAGTGGCAAAGATATGTTTGCCGGCTTTCTTTGCACCATCGCCATCATAAGAACTTACTTTTCTGCCTCCAATATTTTGCCGATGAACCCACTGCGGAAGCCATTTTCAGTGAATACTCTACTTACGGTTTGCAGTTTAGCTCTACCAGCATATTCTGCGCATATTCTTTCAGTTCTGGTGTTGAGATATCGAATTAGGTTCTTCTTTGCTTTGAGCGAAACAACGATTTGAAAATTCGACCTATTGTCCGCCTGACATGACATGCTTGTGCACTTATTGCAGTAGTAAGCGGCCTTCCCTACGACTTGACGGTACGTCTAGGAACTTTGTTTCACTGTTCAAATCCACTTCTGCTGTAAGTTTCACACTTTCGTGGTCCGAGTTAAACTTATTCAGAATCCGATTAGTTCTTGTCAAGGGGTTGAGTACATGGAAGACTGCATCCCTATAACGTTTGCATAGGCAGATGGTTTGCGTTGATGAGTCCAGTGGCCCACTTTTCAGCTTTGCCATAACAATGTCAGCTGGTAATGAGTCAGAAGGGGACCCCATTGCTGCGCTGTCCTTTTGGCAGTAAACTTTGTTGCTAAATTTTCAGGATGTACGTTGAATGAACAAAAACAGTAGTTGTTTCAATTCCACTGTCGGAGTACTTGTCATGAAGCTACTGTTTTCAATATAGTAACAGAAGTGTTCAGTTGCTTCCGTGATCGGAACGTTGGTAAACAGGGCGGTGGTGTCTAAATAAAGCATTATTCATCCCTTCATATTTGACTCTTTCACAGAACCGGTAAGCCCAAATGTGTCTTTGAGGCTACGCCTCGTCATCTACGGCCACACAGGTTCCGCTGACCTAGCGAGCCATTTCTTCTGCGTAATACGGCGAATTGCACGTGCCGTGGATAGGTCTTGAAGAAACTTCATTTTTGTGCACGTAATTTAGGCTATGCACTCTTGGAATAGTGGTTACCGCAGACTGGACGGTTTTATATGTGGTCTAATTTAATTTATTCTTTTCTTTCAACCGTCTCAGGATGCTGGCCACGACCTTTAAACTAATGCGTTTCATCACTTGCGTTTGTTAATTTTTACAAACCTGGATTCACCCTTCATCTGCCCTGGCCCACCATTCGTCTCAGTGCCAAACCAAAGCAACAGAAAAATCACGTTCATCTCTACTGAGATTTAAACCCACCTGAAAATGTTCTAGTCATCAAGCCTTGCAGTTCTCCACAAACCAAAAGGGAAATTCTAGCCCACAGGTTTTACTTCCCCCGATGAAGCCTTCTTTAGGCGGTTTCCCAAAACTGATCACCCAGTGTGTAAAAGATCCAGGCTTGCATACTTTTGCTCACCCAACTTCTACAAGCAGGAGATCAGCCAAATTGCGGGCCCATTCAGGACCAAAGGCCTCAGTGCTAAAACATGCCGCACTCTTGTGTGAGCCTATATTATTCAAGTCACATGGGCGATCACCTTTGGATTACTGCTCAATAGTTTTATCGGACCTCCATAGAGTTGATCATGTTGCGACAAAGAAACTTCTCGGTCCCACATCAAGCATCACTTGCAGAGAACGAAGCTGTTTGTCGTACCCTGATCCCCTTGGCTGCTTTGTGCCAAGCCGAATCTAACATTACGTTTCGAGTTCGTCAGCCTGCAAGCACGCACTGCTGGAAAGCTCATCTTGTTCATAACACGCTTCCTTACTTCCCCTAATATTGTTATTTCGTTCTTGCACTGTCACCGTCCATCCATAAAATTCACTATGGTCGACATTGGTAGCCTTCATCATTATGTTTAAGAAATCAGCCATGCAGGTGAACACGAGTTGCATTGAAAAAAGCTATGTTAACTGGCGATAATGAGGTCATTTTTAATAAGTAAGCTTGTAACGTACTTTTCATGCAAGACTCAATTAGTTTGCGTTAGGTTTTCGCTTCAGCGGACAAGATGTGTTAACCTATTACATATGGCAATGTAAAAACCCGTGAAGAAAATTTTGCCCGAAAGAAAATTCGGATGGTGATAGTGCAAGAAGGAAATAACGGTATTTTGGGCGGTAATGAAACGTGTTAGCGACAGGATGGGCTTTCCAGCTCTGCGTGCTTCCAGGTTGACGAGCTCGAAACGAGGGGGCACATATCGAAATCTTCAACAATGGTTTGTTGCAATTTTTCATCCTTGTTCTTCGTCTCTCAGCATTTTTCAAAGGCTTTTAATCATTTTTTGACCGTAGGATCAACGGTAAATAGATTGACCTACTTCATCCCCATTTTAATATGGTGCATCCACTGGCCGCCAGTACTATTCCCTCCAGCAATTTTGGTTAGGTTTGAAAATGTTCCATCCATTGCCCATGATAGCTGTCGGCTGTTTTCATCACAGTTGAACTTTTATGCCCATTTTATAAACCCGTCAAATCGGATTAGTGTGGACATATCTTGACAACAACCGCCATCTTCCAACTGAATATTTTGCCTGCCGTACGCACATTTTGTGCGTAGGAATATGTTGTTCCTGGTAGTAAACCATTTTTATTTTTTCTCTACATCATATCCTCACCTGTTCATCAACTGCTTCCATGCAACTTTTATCACCCATGAACAATCTTATCATGCAAAGAGGAATACCTCACGATATATTCTAGAAATATACCAATATCAGTCAGTAAAACCCAAGTTGGTCTTGTGCAGATTTTTCGGCGAATCGCCCTTCATTAACTTGCGTGAAATCAGTGTAATTCTGGGCGAGGATTTCAAAAGTTACCTAAACTTCTGGCTTCATTTGGAATCAGGAAGACAGATGTGCGCTGCCATATATTCAAATCTTGATTTTATCCAGACCTCTCTAAACCCGTCTTCATCATTTTCCTTCACCATAAACCACTGTCAAACGCCACAGCATTTCCATACCAAGTATCAAATAACCCCAATAGAGTTTAGCTCACGACTACCGTTTAACGTCGAAAAAACAAGTGAAAGGCAAGCACTGGAAATTAAACACTAGGAGATGAGATTGAACATTTGTTTTTACTCCTCTGTGAGTAAATCCACCGCAGCTTTCAACGAACTTTGAATAAATTACTCAGCTATATCTACGAAAATACCGCTGTGATTACGCAAAAATGATTATATTTTTTTTGGAGCGTCGCCTTGCCCCGCATTGTCTCGGTCATCCACCCCTTCAAGATATAATCTCGCTACCCTTGCTCCGCGGTTAGGAAATTTCCTCGTTTTTCATCACTGCATCAGACTACTTTCAACCAGAGCAAAGACGCGCAGTCAAAAGCTCCTCAGAGTTTTGCTCTCTAAAAAAACAAGCCACTACCACATATTCTTTTGATTTGTTCATATTGCCCTATTCCTGGCGTCGACATCCTGCTCATCCTAGACAGTTTCTTTTTCTTCGGCTTATCCTAATTCTACTCAGCTTATCTACACCAGACCTTCCCCACAGCCGTCATTTCTTACTTCGTAGGCTCCATACTTTCCTTAGTTGTCAGTCATCTATTATGTACTCTACTATTGTCAGCTGCTTGCAATCCTCCTGTTGTATACTGCCCTAAATCTCCATTGGTTGCATTTCCTAAACTAGCTTGATTTTCGGGGGAAAACATATCTAACAACCAGTAACTTGTCACGATGGCACTTTCGATACTTATACTGATAATCTTTTTCTACTCCAGTTAGTAATCTCGCATTAATAATTGATTGTGCCCAATCTTGCAAAAGCCTACTTGCTGTCACGGACAAAGTGTCCGTAAGTTTGAAGGTTGGTCTTAACATTCTTGTTGGTATCGATGAGTTGTTAATCACTTATCTCTTATTGCTTAATCGTTCCGCGGATAATTTGCGGTGGTAAATTTTAAGCAGAAGTGTGCGGATATGCTCTGATTTTTACTTGAATGTCGTATTCTGCCCCGGAGTTTTGCTTTGAAGCTGTGGAACCACTCATAAATAACGGATGTACCGCTGTCGCCTCCAGGACCACCTTAGACCCTACAAGTCACCCATGACTCGATGATGCCATCTAGTCCCCGGTGTGGTTAACGGACCTATGGGAGACCATGATGGGTAGCGTTCCGGGATGGTTGCTGGCCTGAAAGCGACTCCCAGATTTCCATAACTGAGTAACGAAGAATCTAAAAGCGGAAATAAACCCGAATACGAAGAGGCCTAACAGAGGTAACCATCTAGTGCAAACGCCACCAAACGCGAAAAAGTCAGTGATGCAATGCCTTTCTAAATGCCACCTACCTTCGAAATGTACCCATGGCCAACAAAAGAATGAACGGACTCTCATCTGACGCAGTGAGTAACTTTTTGTGCTTACGGCGCTAAGCAAAATATGGGGAATGACGGATGATATGGAACGTAAAGCTGTACGGCTCGTTTTGTGCACTGCCATGCCTTCACCCTGATTGATATATGTTTGCGGCCCTTTACATGGCGTAACAGGGACAGTATCCAACAAGGCAGCTTAATCAAATCTGCTCATAAATATCGCAAAAATTGAAATGCAGACGCATCTGAAGGGCTCCCGAAAAATAGTGATGCCACTCCCTATGGCGCACACAGCCTTAGATGACAATTTATGGTCTGCCGGCAATTGGAAAACCGGCCATAAGGTTTAGGAGCTGATTTGTCTCTGCCAACTCATCGGATTTACTTCACCGTATGTGGTTTGGTTTTATCATTAACCATAAAAGGTCATCGTCGTGCGTCAAGGGCATGCCACAATTCTTCACCACGGCCACAGGTACCGAACGAGCTTAGTTTACATCCTCAGCAATCCACCCAGAGAACACAATTCAAATTTTTTTCTCTAAACGAGTTTCCGCACAGTTTTATACCGCACAACTCTTAATGAGCCATCGAATTCCCTCCAAGGCCATGCAGAAATCCCCATTCGGCATTGCAAAAATTGCCCTCCAATCCATACAAGTTTGACCATTTTTCTTCTCTCTTCTCCTAATCTTAGCGGTCAGCTAAAACATTCCAGACTGTTGGTATCTGCTTTCCTCTCGTTTTTTAGTCTGCCACCAGTTCGTCGCCAGGAATTTTAAATGCTCTCCACATATGTACTTCATCAAATGCAACGTAGCAACTGAACTATGCCGCCAGCACTGCATAGCACCCAGTCGGTTCTACTGGATTCACTTCGTTCGACGAAGGTCAGACCACCGTTCACATAATACCACTAACGCATATGGTAAACTATAAGTCAAAACGTAAAGCCTTGCAGATGCCAATCTCGGAACCCGGCTCCGTCAGATAACATATGATCTCGCTGTCCTTAACCGTGGCTAGGAGGCTACCGGGATGGTCCCAAGTCCAACCTAGCCAAAAATGCCGATTTTACGTACAAGATCTCGGACGCAGAACTATCAAGCAGGTCACTATACGGAGCTTTGGTAACTGCCAACTTAGGCAAGCCCCTACTATCATTTTGAATCTTTTTCAGTTAAAGCTGTCTACTCGTATGAATTCCCCTTTCCAAAAACTGCGCTGGCTACCCGTAATGAGCCATAATCGTGGACTGAATAATGTATGACTGTAAACCATTTATCATTTGCACACCAACGAAATATATTTGCATAGCACTTGTGTACACATAACTAGGACATTTCCCCCCAATAATTGGCATCCGTTTTAATCTTCAATTACTCCATCTTTTCACACGTCCCTAATCTGAATTGTCAGTCCTCGTCATTCCCTGACTGTGATATGCGTTCGATCGGTAATAGCACACGCTTCACCTCATCCGGTTGAGATTTTCCGCTTTCATGCCAACTCGTTCTTTCCCGATGTTCTTGAGCGTCGGACTACACGATAAAGCACACCTTCCATCACGATTGCCGTTCCATCAGTCCCGTCATTCAGATGAACTCTGGAATTTCATCCGTGTTTCCCGGCCAAATTCTGATCAGACCGCTACTGCGTATAAAGCCAGATGCGGTTTTTCCCAGCCAAATCATGCCTTTTCCCGGAGTAATGGGAGACATTTTTGCTCCAAAATATTAAACACTGATCCTCATGCAGTTGCTGTCGTTTTGATGTGATGCAGGTTTCCTAGACAGCCAACGGTCACTGCCCGGACTTATCTAGAGTGCAATCACGCGTTCGTTTCTCGTTCATTCGCATTTAACACGCGTGTTCTGTTTTCATTTTTGGTCTTACTGTTCACCTGTATTCTACTGTCACATTTTGAATGTGATTAAGCGCATGCTTCTATGATGCTGGGAAATTTCCGTATCATTAATATTCATTACCTTCGCCTGTTTATTCAAACAAATGTGACCCAAAAACTGTTAGTTTTATCTTGTATATCCTCCTCCCTTCGCAAGTGAGCGTTTTTTGATCTTTCCCTTTTGTTGTCGCATGTCACGATAATTTGTCTTGTCACTATCCGTTAAATCAGTTGCTATTATTGTCTATCAAATGTCCCTTTACCTTTTCTGAACATCTGATTCAAAACTGAGGATAAGTAATCAAAATCATCTCCCTCTGCCTCATTTGGTCTGGTGAGCCACAACGTGGTCCATAAAATTAGACTTATTCGTTGTGACGGATTCTCAGCATTTTTTGGGATGAAACTCCCAGCACTGTCATGGCTGAGTTACATAACGTTGCTTGCCTTAGATTCTGTATAGGTGTCCATGTAGCTGCATAGATAGACCCTCTATTAGTTTGCACATGAGGACCCCAAATATCTAGCTCCTCAGATATTACAATTATTGATAACTTATGCGGCTTTGCCTCACTAATTTCAGGGATCTGGTTTAATTAGGGAGGAAATACCAGTCGAATATACAATTCGGTTTTCGGCGACCGCACAGAGCAGAGCTGAAGTCCATGTGGCCCATTGGCCAATCAATAAAACCAACCCTGCCTTCGAATGCTCCAAACTTAATCAGCTACCGCGTGCTACAAGCTGGCGTGGGTTCCGCCCTGGAGTTTCACTTTACTCAAACATTCCTCTGAGCGTTAACCAGATCATTTTGTATCCGATCCCTGGGAGTGAAACGCATTAGTGTCCTTAAGAATCTGCGAGTGGAATATGAAAGGTATTTGCTGCACGAGGAAACTGGCAATTTCGAAATAGCGTCGTGGCTGAAGTATCCTTAAAACGGTACTTATTCTCAACGCGGTGAAGGACAAGTGGTAAAGCGTTTTCCCTGTTAAAAAATTGAAGGCTTTTTCTCGGTTGCGAAAATAATATAGGTCGAGACGTCCCTTTGTCACTAGCCTTATCCGCGCAACACTGGAAAGTAACTCATTGATAGCTCACTTGCAGTTATTGAGCACAGTTGCCTGATGCTTGCTTCCTAAATGACAATTGAACCCTAACAATTTTATACACAGTTAAATTCTTTTGTTGAGGTGAACTCTGTCATCCACGAGATTTCCATTCCGATGCGAAGAAAGTTACTCCATCCTCATACTTCCTGCTGGACTAGCTGGAGGCGGTACCCTCCGCAGTATTTGGTTTGGGCGGCCTAGGTGTTCCTCGATGTCGGTAAGCAGCTTCAGACTCTCGTTAAAATATGACCTCACTCAATCTCAGTGGAAGTCCTCAGTAATTTTTATGCCACGAAAAAAACATATTTATAGCCCACCGGCATTTCAAGCAATGCTGTGTTCCGTTTCTTCGGGTTGCTCTGCTGGGCGCGTCGCTCACGGCAACGGTCTTCAAATAATTTCATTCAAATAGGGTTCCAAAATTTTTCCGGAAGCGGTTGTGTGCCACCACCTGCCTGAATAATTTTCGTGCGATCATCAAAACTTCTGGCAGCAGAAGCAATTTTATAACTACATTTCAGCACATGACTCAACAATCTCATCGGGTCCTAAGTCCAGGATTTCACACAGAGTTTAGCACTGACTTTGCTTCCCGGCGACTAGTGGGGCTTTTCTGCGCAGTGTTCTCGACACATCTTCATTCCCAGAAAACAATGTTGAAGTATTTATCTCTGTTTATGGTAGGGTTTCAATTTCATTCACCCATAATCAGCGGGGTTTATCAGTTTTCTATCAACGAGCTGAGGGTGTCTGAAATATACTGAATAGCCCAGATGATGTTTAAAAATGGCAATGTATTGCCAAAGTAATTCCCCGCTGCCAACAGTGGCTTTGTGTTGTTTGCCTTCAGATGCCTCTTGGCATTTTAGGACCCCCTAATTTCTTAAGGTCCTTGACCGTTAGATTTTTTGGTCTATTCTCGTATAGCAAGCTACCATAAAGTCTCGAGTTCCATGTCGCCACAAAGGGAAAAAGTCGCTGGGCACTCAGTCTGTATTGGGAGGCGCAAATTCCAGTCATATTTTTCTTGAGCCCGATAGTCCGCAGAAATTTTTAGTGCCACTGAATTTGGCAGGATGAGCAGGGAATGTATCAATCATTCGCTTACAATGTGCCAAATTAGCCTATAAGAAAATGTTTTGCCTGTAAAAACCTTTGTGAGCCTCACTCGCTCTCTCCAGATTTGCCGCCCTATTCTAATTTACCACGGTGAGATGGAATCAGAACTTTTCACTAGTGTCACACAATGACCGAGTAAAGCCCATCCTGGGCTAACGTGATTTTCCAACTCCTTCATGCCTGGAAACTCTGGTGCGTTACGTAACAGTCAGCCGTGCTGAGTGACAACATTATTTCAGGGACAGTTGAGTATGAAATTGGTCCCAGACTTTGAAAACTGTTGCCGTCTTAAACAAAATAGCCAGCCATTTTAGGCCTTTGATAAACTTCTGGTGAGATTACTTAACTAATTCCACAAATTTGTAGTTGATGAGGTGAGCCAAAAATGTGCTATCCATCAATCCGGCTTGAATCTATCGAGTTCGGTGTGCAAGCTAGACCATTTTAGATAAAGCCAACGGTCTTATATAAAGCCCCGGAACGACCAAACTCTCGAGTCTTGGTCCAAATGAAGCCGATCGGCGATTCTTGGTGCAATTTTTGAACCCTCAAAATAAAGCACAACACAAACGATGCAAAGCCCAAGAAAGAACAAGACTGTCCCGCAAATTCTATTGTGTTATTCATGAGCTAGAAATTGTGTACACTACAGACATAATTTTGACAGTGATCCCCGTTCACCATCCGCCCAAAAAATGATCAAAAATGGGACAAAATTTGCTTTATAATAAACGCCCGATGGAAGACCATAGACAAGACGCACCTGTCCCGTGGTTTAATCAAATACAAGAGATTCGGCACGCTTGGTCTGTTTTAACAACACTTGCCTGAGTGTAACAGCCAAAAATCAATGTAAACGAGCGGGAGGTCTACAGTAGACTACAGTGAGCGATAAAAGGAAGGCGGACTGCAACAAAACAAGCCGCTTCAGGTCAAGTGACCCATGGCTGCACCAAAGGTCTGCAAAATAATCTCAGATAAAAAGCACAAGGACGAAACAACAAAGGGTACTGCATCGAGCCGAAAATAAACAGCAAGTTGAGCGGGAAGAGTTAGGTGTCGTGAGGCAAAAGAAAACAAAAGAGGGAAGGAATTGCCAACTAATCTAGAAGGTAAATCCACGTCTATATTTTTGACGTCTTTTCCACTTTCTGCTCAGCTGACGTGCAGTAGTTGGTTTTTTCTTCTTTAAAAATGCCCATGTGCGCCCGAAATTTCCAACTGTGACATTCCAACCCAGTAGCTCACTGTGCACAGTGTTCTAAACCTGCCAGCTTTGTCCCAACTGCAACTGATCGCCCCAATTTGGATAGAAGACCCAGTGTTACCTACTTCCTCGAAGGACATCTGGCGAACTACGTAAAGTTATCCATACAAAAGTTCCCCTTTTAGAGACATTTCAAATTATTCACAATTTTTCAACTGCCCCTAGATTGAGCGAAAATCTACTGAATATCTACTTCATTATTTCTCTTTGTTCATTCTCCCGATATCCACAGTTTGAAGCTTATGTCCATTAGTACAAACGTGCATATTGAACTGAAATAAAAAATTGCTTTACTGACTTCCAGTCTCTATCTGGATTATAATTGCTTTGCCTTGTGCATTCATGTATCCAACAATTTCTCACTTTGATTTCAAGAAAGCACGCACATTGATCTGTGGCTTCTGGTAAGGCTGGAACACTGCTTCTGGTTTATTTGTTTTGCTTTTGAGATTATGCACGCATCCTGAGAGGTCCATTAAGTATCAAACGACCACGATTCCTCATTTATGTTTCCTGGACAACTTGCTGAACAATGGATTAGTAGCGATTGCAGTAGCTCGGAGAGAGGCTAGGTCCACCAGTTTCGGCATCATTTACCCGAGTAGCGAGTTGCGCCTTCAACCCTCACCAACTAAAGCTGATTTTGAACTAGCTTGAGAGGACAAAGCGGGCGTCAACGGACAACTCAGCTGTGGCAAGCGTCGTATTCCCACGGTTGTGCTCGTTCTCAATTTTATCTCATGCAACCGTTCCGCGTCAGCTCCAGTGGGAGCTGTTGCCAGTTACAACTTCTTACGCCAGTCTCCGTTCTTACTAAAATAACATCCATTTCCCCGGTACCTCTCCTGCCAATCGCCGGTCTCCAAGAAGCGCCAATGTGCACATTTCTTTTTTCATCCGGTTTGTCGTGCTCTTTTCAGCATTATCACTTAGAAATTATCATTAAGATTCGGAAAATAAACCGCTCGGGCCATAACTCCAACTTCAAATAGACCCACATAGCAAATCCAATTTATTATTCTGTCAAACTGTTCGATTGCGGTTATCTACGTTTACTATTGACGCTCATTCCATCAACTAAATTGACTCTTCTAATTCTTGTTTTGTGCACTCTGATTCACTGCAAATCGAATTCCACCCAAACGAATTTGGCCATGTCGGCAGTGCTGTGCTCCCAGTGTTCTTCCAAGGCCCACTTGGCTGTCATCCATCTTTATCCTTCCCTTTGTTCAGTTCACTTAACTCTAATCATTTCTGCATTTACTCCTGCGTGACCAGCATGGGTCAACCTCTCACTGTGAACCCTGAAATCAAAAGTTCCATGGCTTTTGTACTGACGGCCACTAATGTCTTACAAAGAACAAATTGAATTTAAGTGAAGTGGGTCTCCCCTACCACCGCTGTGCCACGTGACCAGACTAGCTTTTCCCTAGCAGCCCGAGGTCTGCTTCTTAAGATTTCGTCAAAACTCCTTCCCTTGTCATTCCTTGACCCCATGCACCTCTTTAGAATACCATCTTGCAAGTTTTTGTGCATGACCCGTATGTACCTCCGACGCATCTCGCAAGAAGCCTCTTTTGAAATTCCTGTCAAGTTCCTCCCCCAACGACCAAACAAGGTGGCAAATTAGTGTTCTCTGGATTTTGCCGTAATTTTGGATGTCTTATAATTGCTCAGATTACCGTAAGCAAATCATTCTAAGTTCCGTCCTTTCTGCGTCCATGAAATGCAAGGATAATTAGAAGGTTGTCTCAATTTTCATCCCTGCTGTTTCAATCCGAGAGAAAGAATTATTTGACCTTGAGCCTGCACTTCCCTTGATGGCTATTGGTAGAAATCTTTTAATATGGGCCGCGAAATTTCCGTCTGATATGGCATCTTCGTATGTAGAATTACTTCCCTCTGAAACGATCGGCCAAGATTTGATGCCAACTCACAATTTTTAAGTGCCCTCCGGAGGTGATTAGTTCACAATCTAGGCTTCCAACTTTGATCTTTCGCGTCAGCCACCGTCCACCACCTGGTAAATTACTCGAGAACTTTGAGACATGATCAAACGTTGCATCTGCACTGCACAACCCCCAAGGATGGAGTCAGAAAGAAGGGTAAGTTAAAACTACGCATACTTACCAGCAGTTTAAGATAAGTAATGTTTATCACATTGCTTGGTGTTCAGATACACCAAGAATGCATATCGCAGGGGCAAACGTTGGTATGAGAACAGTGGGATATGTCAAGATTTGGCCGAATTGATCGAAATTTGTCAATTTTATACGCTGTTTGCGAAGGGTAACCTGCGACAAACAAAGTCAATGAGTCATGGGTTGCGCATGAAAAATTGGCAAACCTGGCCAATAAGACTACAGGACAGGACGGAGGAAGACAATAATATCCAGATGAGGGTAGAATCTGAAGTTCATGCTTTGTGCGGTGGCTCTGAAACCAAGGAAATAAGCGAAATCCTTTTGGATTTGTGAAATAGCGCGGAACACTGATGTGAATAACGGTGAAATATTGCTTGAGGAGGCCGCGAGAGAAAGCTTAACCAAATACGAGGAGGAAAAGAAGAGTAATAGGCAGTAAATTAAATGAAATATTCATGGTTCATATGCAGGCGTTTTTGTAGACGTTTGCTGCCAATGCGAAGAGCGTTTTGGATACAGTCAGGTAAATCTACGCACTGAGGAAGATGTCTGCTCCTGGAACGTTGCCGTAGAAAAGCACTTTACGCGACCTCTGATTCCGATCGGACTTGTAGTATGGACCGTAAGTCGTCACCGGCGAACCATGCTGGTCAACATCATCATTCACTCGCAGCGCGGCCTGGAAACTAGGTCCTTTTGACTGGCCTGGATTGGTGCTCGCCGTCTGCATAGGCATCCTGAAATACTAGAAAAAACGGGAGTCTGGAAAGTGTTCCAGCCAATGGGTTATGGCGAGTGGCAAAGGAAATGTGAATAGGTAAATAAAAGGATCCAAAACTGTGGGAATGAATAAAAAAGCGGGGGAGACATATCCATGGTATTGAAACGTCTTCGGGTTGGACAGCGTTGGGCATAGTAGTGTGCAAAGGGTAAGCACCCTTAAAATGATGCGGACCATTCCTTTTACCCAAAGGTCACTGGGGTTAATCTTGGGTGTTTTCCATATCACATCAGTATATTAGGTACTCTTGCACCATCACAAGCAGGGGCTAATTGATAGTAGAGGGGATGGGCTGGATATCTGGCCTTAAATAACCTGAGTAATGCTATCGGACCAACAGGCAAGATACCGATTTGGGCATTGAAAAATACAAGGAGCAGTAAAGTGAGTGAAATTCGGAGGGCTACAACGATGAGGGAATTTAAGAATAAATGTAAGAATAAGTCCGTCGGTTAGAAAACAATAAGAGGAGGGAAAGCAGATAGATTTGCTTGTCACCGGTGATACAAAGCAGTGCGGTGAAGGTTTTATAGGGGCTGTCGCTAAAATAGTTTACGGATAACAAAATGCACTGGGAACTTAATCGGAGGATTTGCCGTCAGTGAGTTTAGAATAATCGATACTGTTAGAACACTGGCATGTTTCTGTTAAAGTGTGTGGCAGTATGTAAGCATCTGTGAAAGAAAAAATAGCGAAGAGAGTTTTAGGGTTTCTGAATATGCTTAGATGATGATTGTTGTAGAGGGCGTGAGCATACATGCCCGGCGTGCATATAAGAGACAGTGGAGTTGAAGTGGAAAGTCAGATGAAGGGGGCCGCGGATATAGGTAGTGAACCCAGCTCGCTACTAACCCACAGCGTAAGAACCAGTGGCATATAGGGCAAACACCGGCAGTGTGGGGTTTCTTCTTTTTCAGTATCGAGTCTAGGCTGACGGAGGACAAATCCAAAACTGAAGGGGGTCTTATCCATCACAACTCGGTTTGAATTATTTTGTGTTTATTTGTTCCTTGCAGAGGAGTGGCTGAGCCCATATAACATCTTCCCGTAGCTCCTACACCCGATCATGATTTTCCGCAAATTGGCGAGTTTTGTCAAACTGCTAGGGTTGTCTGTTGTCCGTACGTTTATAAGCATTGGCTTTGTTGCTGTTGCGAGAGTGGTTTCGCTGCACAGGTCCGTGGAAAAGGAAGGCAAGTATAAGCAATCACACGAAGGAACAAAAGTGACGTTGTGGAGCAGTTGCCGGGAGTATGAACGGAGCCACTACAGAGCCAGATCGGGTTTCATTACGCGTAGAGCATCTTTTAAGCAGTTAAGCTGAGGGGAAAAAACGTATTTGGAAGAGGACCATTAGTTGTTAGGCTATGGTTGAAAAACTGGGAGGTTTAAATGCAAACGGGACAGGATAAACGTCACGCGAGAGAACGCAGTAAAAGACAAAAGCGAATACCAAGTTGATAGAAGTCCTGGGGAAAAGAAAGTTGCACTGCTTCATTAAGAGAAGGACGTGTGACGGGCCGAGGACGGTAGGAGGGGAATAAACGGAACAGGTAGTCCACTTACATAAGACGGCAATCTCCAAAATATGTGCAATGCCATGTTGTTGCCATATTTACCGATAACTGGTCCAGATTTCATCATGCGGATTGTGCGGCAGAGAGAGAATTCAGCGTAGGTTTCTAGAAATTGATGACGGACTCGAAAGCACGCTCAGAAGATAAAATTGTGTTGGCCACTTGAAGGAGTTGGGTGGCGCCTGGGTAAGTATTTAGGACAGCCTTAAAATTGGATTGGTTCTATATGCAGTGTATGTTGACAAGAATTTTACTCTAAAGCTCGGCGTATACAAGGAGGCAGAGATGGGACTCTAAAGGGTACTTGCCAACTTCAGTATGAAAGGTTAGATACCTGGAGCGGAGAGGGCAGGGGCTGGTGGAAGAGAATATAGTTGGGTCGGTGGAGAACGAACGCATATCCACCAGGTTATGCAGAAAAGCCAGGTTAGTTTTTAGTCGCCGTAGCCAAAGCGCCTCAAGTTTAAGGGGTGGACAGCGTAATTCAGGGCAACCGACCAACCCATCTTTTGCTTATTGAGGTGCCTTTGAAAACATTTGATGGAAAATCCTGCCTGAATTTAATGTGATGGAGTAAATCGAATTGCTGTATTCAAGGAATGGTTGAGCCTGCGTTTTTAAATGCTGAGCATTCTGTCGGATAGTTTCGTTGGGCGAGAAATCAGATGTATATTTAGCCTAGCTTTAGCCGACCAAATAACTACGTGCTCTGAAACATCTAGAGAGGCCGAGTGGTTGAGAAAGTGGTCACGAATTTTTGGCCTATATGGAATAAGAGACCTGGAAAGCAAAATTGGATCTTTAATTAGTCTACACCTATATTTGATTATTTCGCTGCCATCGATAGAGAAGCCCGTCATTCAGGTGGTACACCAACCGTCCAAAGCAAATAAATCAGCACAGGTTTCCTTAACCGCAGTACTGAAATGATTGTGCTTAGGAAGGTGAACAATTTTTATATCATGAGCAAGCTGGCGAGGGACACCGCGAGATATTGAATTGAGAGCGTTAATAATATGACAACAACAATAATAATATTGCATATTTCTCGATTTGCGAGATGCATGCAACAAGGCAAGATCAAATTTTACAAGGATGATGCACGGGAAATTCAAATGATAGAAATCGAATGGGATAAGAGGGTGGGAGAAATATTGAGTTGTTGCAGAAGCTTACTGGATAGTGAAATGAGATGTTGCAAAGCAATGAGGAAAGTACAGGTATGCCACTTAAAAGAAAACAAATGGGAAACTAATTTTTGAAGACCAAATATAGTTTCATGGGACTGTTCGCAAGCAGCGGACTTCGAGTCCCTTCGTGTTTAAGTGCACTAAATGTGCTCATTGCTGGCGCACAACATGGACGGGGCTCAGCGGTAGATATCGATATATGACCGGAGTCCCCAAACGTCAGGAGCATCACGTAATGGACGAAAAGGTTAAGTTGAAGAGATGACAAGCAGTGGTAATGCGGTAATTGGATGGAAGTGGTGAAAACCAGAAGGAACGTCAGGCAAATTGGAAAAGGCACGAAATTGAAAACTAATGCTGAAAAAAATGCTGAGGGCGGAGGATGACTGCCGCGATTGTCTCAAACTATCTGGAGGAAATTTGTGAAGCTTTGGACATGGAACTCCCAAGGATAGTGATTGTATTTGCATACGGATGGCGGTAAGCTGTACCGGGTGGTGCGTCAGATAAGAGAAATTTTGCGCAGGAACACTCCTTAAATACACTAGCCAAGAATGTCCTCTATGCTGTCATTTTTGCTGTCGCAGCCTTTTGATTTTATTCAGCAGTACGGTTGGGGAATATGGGGTGCGCAAGACGTTCCGGAGACAGTAGTAATCGCGGTTCTATCTAATTGCAAATATGCGAGTTCAGATATCCAATGCGATGATCGGGGTAGTTTCGGTTGAACGGGCCAGAACTTGAGCGCCACTTCTAGCTAACAGGTTCCTAACAGGAATGATAGGATAGCAGATTCGGAATCGCCATTACGAAGACGGAGGCGTTAGAAGCGCGTTTGCTGCGTATGAAAGATCTGGAACGCAAGAGGGACGTAGTCTGGCTTGGGTGCCAGCTTGGGGCTACGGTAATTATTGGATCGCGACAAAATACCTGCAACTTGGTGCATCTATTCCGTAAAATGTGGTAACTAGAATTGAGCCATAGTAGCAGTTTTAGGCAAAGTTGAAGGTTTGCGCCACTAAGAACGACCTATTCAGCCATGCCAAGCCAGTAAATAGAATAAGGTGACATGATGAGCGAGGAGCAAATAGGCTGAAGGTGTTTAAATTCACGGGATGTGATGACAGCATGGATTCCTGAAGAAGTACCCTGACAATTTCGTCAGTCCACATCGGTAGAAGCTCAAGAGGTAGTTGCTTAAGCCACTGGTAAAGAGGGTACACCACTACAAGGGAGGTCAAAAAGTGCATTAGCAGGGACCTGCGATAAAGTGGGAAAGTAAAAGATGAAGCAGAATCCCAGATGATGACTTCAGCATTCGGTCATGAACTAAAATTCTATCCCATGTTCGTAAGCCTTGTGTAGTTTAATGTCAGCTAGTGTCAGGTTACTTAAGAACTGGACCTCCAGTAACTTTGCCAGCTGGGCTTTGAACTGGGCTAAATTTGGGCACGAACTCAGGGAACTAGGGAGTTTTTCCACAGTTTAGAGTAAACAAATATGAAGAATTTAGCCCTGATCGATAGTCGAGTCAGGGGAATTATTAACAAGTAGTATCTACTGCGAAGTGGATGAAGGGACTACCAGCGTCGTGTGTGATGTTTGTTGTAGAGTTGAAATTATTACGGCAAAGATTCAAGAGAAATGCAAGGTTTAACTTGACTCGACGAAGCCGTAATGTTTCAAATTCAAGCAGCTCGCATCTGGCTATGTAGTTCAGGCTTAATGAAAGACCTAGGAGAATTCTAGCGATCGCTTTCTGCGCATGCTCGATTGCTACTCGACGGACGTCACGCATATGCGTGAAGTAAACCGGACAGTACTCGAGGTAGGGCCTAGCATGGGACTTGAAGGTAATAATTCTGCAGTCTTGAGTGCGGAATGCTCTTAACATCATTGTGGGGGTTCTCTTAGCTATAGCGGTCTGGTGGTGAGCCTGCTCGTGGAAGTTGAAAGAGTAAGAGTATTGTAGCCTTGAGTCCTCAAAAGTGTGTGATACAAGAATTGGGCACCCGGAGGAACATGACATTTATATGTTATCAGAGAACGTTTGTGAGCAGAGAACTTCATAAGCCACTTGGAACACCAGTTATCAAGAGACTCTAGGTGTTCATTGATAAGTGCAAAAGTGGAGCTAAATGAAACAGCCTCAAAAGAGCAGACTATTTTAGTGTCATCGGCAAATTGGAATGGTGTGCCATGACGAATAAGTTTCAAGATATCATTAATGTATAGCAGGAAAAAGAGAGGACCTAGGACGCTTCCTTGAATGAACCCAGTCCTATTAGCCGAGGGCTGGGAAAAACAACCGTTAATTTTGACCACCTGAAAGCGATCGGAAAGGTAGGATGATAGCCAAGATAATAGGGGAATTTTCTATTCTGTAAGTCCTAATTTTGACCAGAATTCGGGAGTAAGAAACGCGGTCAAAAGCTTTACCATGTCTAGAAAGATCATGAGCATCGACCGGTGGGAATAGGCACTTTGGGTAACCAAGTTTAAGAAGTCAGACTGGGAAATAACAGGGGACCAAGCTCCGTATGGCGCTAATACCAACGAGTATGGAATTAGATGTAATGCCGTCAATGGGGACTACCTGTGATCTTTGGATTAGGTAAGATGAGACCCAGGATGCGAAAGGATCGGTGATGCCAAAGGAGTCAACTTCAAGTATAAGGCGCGGGTGGGGGACACTGTCAAATTATTTGGCAATATCGAGGTAGACAAAGGTAAAAGCCATACCCGGACTTAGTAGCTTAGCTAGAACGGTAGGGAGTTCAAAGGGACAGGTTGAGCATGAACGGCAGTAAAGAAATCCGTGCTGTTTGTGGCACACGAGCTTGGTGGCTAAAGGGTGATTCACGGTAGATCACGTATCACCTTGTCCGTAACTTTGGAGATGATAAGCATGTGGTTAGTGAGATGGCAATTAAATAAATCATGCACACATCACTTCTCATGGTGGGGAGTTGTTACAGTTAGTTTCCAGTTGATCGGATTAAATGTGCAAAAATAACGAGCTGCAGCAAAAATACGCCAGCGCCACAACTAAAAACAGCTGTTGGAGGGGTGTCATCAGGGCCTTGGCGAGTCCTTCGTTCAAAATTAGCTAAGTCTCGCGTAATAGTGTTACCGTCGAAGGACATAGTGGATAAGGCGGAGTTACTCCTGTTATGTATTTGGGGCGAGTCGCTGACTGTATGTGGGGCCATTAGAGAGGCAAACTGTTGACTGAACGCCACAGCTGTCTTTTGGGGTTGCCACAGATTTACCATTCGGTAAAATTAGGAAGTTCACCGTTTGCTATCATGGGGTCTTACTCCACACAGTTTTGAAAGAATTATGGGGTGATTCTGATGCCTGTCTTAAGTTCTTCTGTCTGTGATGGCTCCCTGGAAACTTGCTTCCAAAATAAACCGATGTTTGGTTATCTGTATGCGTAAAAATGAGGTCCAATATGCCACTGATTTTGGCGGTTGACGCCATATGCTTTGCCCAACCCCAGGATGTAGGCGGGGGACAGAAATGTTTGGTTTGGTAGAGCAGTAATCGTAGACCGGGTTAAACTCGGGGAGGATAAACTCTCCGGTAGTAATTTTAGGTGTTGTTGGGAGGAAGATAAGGTGGTTAGGGGCATCCGCCAAGGGGGGGGGCCCACTTTCAGTTTCAGTTGAAAGGCGATAAATGCAAGCCATATGGTTGACACAGGACAACATCATGATAATGAGCCATACCGATTCTGAAACCAGTTCAAGGGTCTGATACTCTACGACGGAGACTAATAGGTTCTGCCTAACATACACAAGACGACCGCCCCTACGGCGGTCGCTTCTAATGCTTTCAAAAGATTGCTATCCCACAAGAGATGTAACGTTATCAGGTGTGCCCTCGTTAAGCAAGGATCCAGTGACAAAGATCATATCCATGTCCGGGGACGCGGCAAATCCTTTTAAGCGACAGAGTTTATTTAGGGCAGAACGAAAGATAATAGCGCGAAAGTGAGAGCTACGTTACCGTCGAGGCAAGATGAGAGGTGGTGTTGCACAGACAGAGAGTTATTGCATGAAGAGTCAAGAACAATGGGAATAAATAGGTAAGCAATTGACAATAATTCCATTTCAGTGGATGTTGAATGAGATAAAGTAGAGGATGGAGGTGAGAAAGAACGAAGGCAGTCAACATTCTTCATTTTATTATTATGGGGTAAACTGAAATCTTGAGTGGACAAGTGTGGAGGGAGGCAAGAGGGCAATGGGTTTTGGTAAGAATACTTGGATGGTGGTGGTTTAAGCGGTATGTAGGAAGTAGGAATTTTCTGGCTGGTTAGGTATAAACGAAAAAGGGACATAATGGGATGGGGTAGAGTGGTGGTCTTTGGGCCGGGGCGCTCGTAACCAGAGGTTGGTGATGGTGCCCGCAATAAGGTTGGGGCATGCTAAATGGAGGCCATAGACAGTTGTCCTCTCCTTTGGCAAGTAACAGCTGGTGCAATACCCGTTTCGCGTCTGCAATTTTACTCCAGCAAGGAAATCCTCCTGGCAGTGATCTCTCGAGCCCAGTGAAACGAGAAGCAGGCAGCAGAAAGTCCGCATAGGTAGAGCCAGGCAGCTGAGGAATCGGGAGTACGGGACTAACAGATGAATGAGTCAGGAGGAGGTCTGAGTGATTTAGTTGCTAGGTTGGCAGCGCTGGCGTTATACCACTGAGGATTAATGTGTTGTTTGATGAGGGCATATGCACAAGTTCATCATCATTAGCACCGCAACCATTTCCTAGGTTAGCCTTAGCTTGACAATGCGAACAGCCAATTTTTCGCACGAGAAAGTGCTGTTTTTCCAGCTTCCTTTATCTATCACCTCACATTCCACTCCGGCTAAGGTGATGACAATACCAGAAACGGGATCTGCGGGCTTGGATCCGCATTCATCAGTTCAACTCTAGTTGGCGCACATAACGAGGCATTAGACTCCCAAACAAGATGTGGTTTTGTGAGCGTTGGCACTGGCTGAAGCGCTCATTTGACAGCTTTAATCTTCCCCGTTTCGGATTTTGGATGGATTGAATTCTATGAGAGTAATGGAAATGTATCTTCAGGAAAAAGTTAAATATCCACTCGAGACTACCGCAGCAACACGTCAATGTTCCAGCCGAATGAGCCTAGAGTAAGGCCAGAGTAGGTGCTTGGTTCCCCTCACTTTCAGCCTCTTTCCTAGAAAAACGATTACGCAGATCGTTCTAGACTGTGTAACCGCGGTTGTCTCCATTCCATGTGGATGTCCTTGATGGAATCATCCAAAATCCCTGGCCACGATAGGACATTCTGTTTCAACACGCCTTCCTGTGTTTTCTTCGGTCTTTGAAGCGCGCCAAGTGTGTTGAGGCTTCAGAATTTTTGGGTACAAAACAGCTGCAGGGAAAATCTACCACGGGATACCTAACTCACCCAAGTGACTGTCGAGTGTCATGTTCCATCATACCCGTTAGATCACCTGTAACGTTGAGCGACGGTAGCTCATATATCAAGCAGGCAGACCAGAAAATACCCAATAGTCAGTCGGTTTTCTGAATGATGCTTGCTTCTTGAAAACTGATGCTATTCGATCTTGGCTTGCGGCTGTCAATGTCCCCTGGTAATAAAGGATGTGATTCACTGTCGGTACACTGGCATTATTATCTGACCCAGAATGCTTAGGATTTTAATCTTATTTTCCCATCAACAAACAATCACGCACTCCAATGCTTAGGCTCATCTCACCTGACTAGGGGCAAGCTCGAAACTTTTGAAGTAGCTAGTCTAACTAGCCGTTGTTTTTTACCTTGTCTGGAATGGCAAAATCTATGTCTAGTGAGATGGGATAGATGCTGCACCCCATTAGTATTTCTTTCATTTCCTCTCAGTCTTTGTTCCTCCAGACCCAAAAGGAAGCCCAAAGCCCAAGACAGAATATACTTTCAACCCCGATAATGTATAATAACTCAATAATTCAAACTCCCTGAAGGTGAGATTAGTTTTCCGCCATTCACTTCCAGCGGTAACCAAGTATTTGTAACCCTGAGGATGCCGCAAAAATAACGCTGGCAGGTGTGGTTGGCATTTCTTCAGAACATCAATAGAACTGCGGATGTCTGCATGTCTGTTTGGATTAATTCTTTGCTTCCAAATGGGCGAAGCGGAAATGCATTCGGTCACATGTGGGGCTTGTCAGAAATCCCGCTGTGATGAGAAAACGGACTAAAAGAGAGATGAGCGCCGAAAATTCCGCAAGTTGACATGATCTGCCTCCATACCGCGTGTATCAAGTATGCATACACCGGGACAGCGTGCCTCAATGGCGTTCACATGTGCCACAATGTGAAACAGAACACTAAAGTTAACAATGTGAGCCAGAACCGCGTAAACGCATCATTTAGCATCCGCGCTTACACAAAAAATCAAGTTTCGCGGATCAGGATTTGCGCGTCAAATTGCTGCGCCCAAGGAAGGAACACTGCCCAGAGTATTTTGCACTCTGTTCAGAAATCGGCGTGCCTCTAAAACCGGGGCCACACCATGAACTCAAAACCAAATCAAAGTAGGCCACTATATGTGATCACAAGAATCACGCCAATCCACCCGGTCATCAAACAGAGCCTCGTCATCAATCGGTTCAGCCGTGGGTGCCATGTTTATATCATCGCAAAACCCTGGACCAGATGGGCTTTTGATTGCCACATGGCCCCGGTAGAAATGAGAACAACGTGGAAGCAATACCGTTTGCTTATTTCCGGACGCGAAATAAACTGAGGTAGGTGATTGGG
This sequence comes from Fasciolopsis buskii, assembly GCA_008360955.1. Taxonomy (NCBI): domain Eukaryota; kingdom Metazoa; phylum Platyhelminthes; class Trematoda; order Plagiorchiida; family Fasciolidae; genus Fasciolopsis; species Fasciolopsis buskii. The sequence goes on from LUCM01000119.1 coordinate 36,698, forward strand.
CCAATCCTACCACACTTTTACTGACCTTTCAATCAATGGCAAGTCGTTGTGAGTCTTCAGGGAATGGTCATAGCATCGTCACGTCAGTGGAAGCCAAAGAATGCAGAAACAAGGTCGTTTTCAATCATCCTCTTCTAACTGGTATCAAATTTGGAAAGCGATCTCCAAAACGGCCATTACTATTTATGTGCTACAGCACCTCCTGTTTTAGAGCGCACGGTTTCCAGTGCCGCCCCCTAACCATTGCTCGCTGGGATTTCAAACGGTTACACTGAAGTTATATGAGGTGGTTTTCAAAATGGTTACAGTCGATCGAAGTGAATAACAAGGCGAATGTGTGGGATTCATCGTCGATCATTCGGAGGTTGTCGAAGGTGACATTATTATGTACACCTGTAAAGACTTTTGCCATTGACGACGCAACTCCGCCGAGGCCCTGGGAGGGGGCTTTTCAGGACTAAGCCGAGCTAAGCCGCCTCGTTCCAGAGGTCGCCCATGTACAGATTGATTGTAGTAGTCGGTCTGTTGTTTGTTGTTATATTATATTTACTGCCTAGCTGCTTGGTGGCATTTTATCATTCTGCCCCGGAACTGGATAATGTAATCACCAGCCAAGAGACCGCGGGATGTGGGATATGGATTCGGAACGTCAACCGCCACGCGCGATCCAGCGCGTTTTATACAGCGCGGTATCTGCCCGGTTGATCAATTTACCCCTGCGCGATGTGCCAGTTAGCAATGGATGGTTACTCTGGTCCATTTCCTAGTGCATTCTTTGCCTAAAAAATGCTTTCAGCCTGTGGTTCAAACTTTTCGCTATCCCTTTGCCGTGAGAGTAATAAGACATGGCACGAGAGTCACAGCGGACCAGCTTCCAGCGCAGCTTTCGCTTAAAATTAGTCTGGAAATTTGGTCCGCGATCAGAGTGCGGTTGCTGCGGCACACCACACTGAAACATCCACGCATCAAAACGTCCAAAAACGATGGTGAATGAGTTAGTGCTGCGTAGTCTGATAGCCTCAAGTTACTTCGTACGGTGATCTATGAAGACAAAGGAGTAGTGGTTACCCCTTCACTATCGAGTAACGGCCCAATTGGGCTCACCGCCACAAACTTGTAATTGGAATTTGGAGAGGTGGACGATGTCTACGAAATGGGCGACTTAATATGGTTGCACAAACTGCACACAAGCTTGTATTAGGAAATCTGATGTGGCCGCTAAAGTGTTTGCCTCAAGGCTTGTTATGGTTCATCCTGGCCAATATGGTCTAGCTAAATTTGTGGGTCTTGGACCATTTAGCCCGCTCGAGATTTCGGCACCGCGGTCTGTCGAGTAAACTGTAGCCTCCTTTGGAAGCAAATGTTGTTGCCCAAACGGATCATGCCCGTAGTGTCCGGAAGCACTTATACTACCAGCTGCAAACTTCCATCAGCTGAAGGTCCGTTGTGACTTTTAGATTGTCTTTAGTAATCCTTCAATATGGACTTCATTTCTTCACCATTTCCCGCACCTCGCATTCCGAGATTTGCGTTGAGATAGCAAGCACACATGTCTGCGCACAACTAGGACGAATTCCGCGAACGGGTTGCGGTCTCTTCCGCAGTGCATCACCATTAAGGTCTGTTTTTCCCTCTCTGTGCGCATCCAAAGTAGTATTCACATAAACTTTCTTGCTGTCTGGAAGTTTGCCCTTCGAGCTCCCTAAAATTAAGCAACCATAGCGATGACGCCTGATCAATTCTTACTGCAAAGTGCAATAATGCTGGCGCCTCTTTAAGGGCCCTGCAAGGACTCCGCTGTTTCTCATTCGACATCTGGCCTCCGTATGCAAACACGTGTTCTTGGTGATCAGAAAAAAACAGTGGAAAAACCACATCGATTGTGCAGTTACCGGCAATAATGCCCAGAATAAATTATCCAACTGCACTCGGCGCGTCAGTTAAGTCAAATACGGGGATATTATCCATTTTTGAGCATATGTAGAGTTAGCCGTCTTCCCCGGTGAACTCCGTCAGGGGAAGCTATTTTTCGGAAGCTGGGCCCAAACCGCCGATAATGAGAAGCAAGACTCAGTAAAAGTCGAACTTTTTCCACATTCTTAGGGTTGGCTAGTGTTTTAACATCAGAGGAGCCCCCGGATCACTATTGCCTCCCGTTCGCGAGGATGGATAACCCAGAGCCTTCAATTGATCTTTCAGGAACACATTGGTTTAAATTTAGCCTCTATCCCGCCTCCCCCAACGGCTGAAACGCCATTCGTCAACTTTTAAAAGTTTTCCAACTGTCCTCCCTGAAATAATTGTAGCGCAGATAAGCCGAATCGGATAACTTGCGTCGAGCATCGGAAGCCTGTTGAAACATCTGTAGGTCCAAATGGAATCGTTTCGAGGTCGGTCTCTTATGAGAAGTGATGCTTTTTTTGATCTGCTGGTTTAATCTCCACCGGCCATTTTCCTGAGGCCTAAAATGAGCTAGAAAACCACCAAGACCCAGCTGAGGTATCTAGCAAGTCGTCGATTACTGGAAAGGGGAATGTGTCATCACGTGTTTTCTATAGCCCACACAGAATCCTAAAGATTCTTGACGAGGACAACCGGAGAGACCCAAGGGGACGTTTACGGTCTTATAACATCTTGTTTCAGCATTATTTGTATTGGTCCCGTCACAGCGACTTAGCAATGAACCTGAATTATTGGTCTTAAGCTGGCTAATTTGAATAAATCTTTCATCAGATTAGGTCGCCCAACGGCTTCCGATCCGGCCAAAAAACCTGCTTAATCGCTTAAAATAGTTGTTTACATTCCCATCTTCAAGCATTTTCGTATATGATCCGCTCAAGCCGGAGGGGCATCTTTATTCCGCCAGGGGTGTCCACGAAACTCGAGGCATTCGGTCGTGCAGGAAATCTCTCATTCCCCATTAATACTTGAGGCAAACACTGGCTGAAGTCTAATGTAAGACCCACAGAACGTGGGAAGCCAGGTTCTAGTATTGCGGACACTGGGAGTTTGCCTAAGACGGTTAAATTTCTGTTAGGTTCACGATCTCTTAGGCATATGGGGGCTAATGTATTTTCTTGCACGTCCAGCGGTTACCCCTTTACGGCCCTCGGTCGCACTGGCGCTTTCTTTTTTGTCCTATGTCATTCTTTGCCAAAAATTCACCTATTAAACTACAGCCTGACCCCGAGTCAGTTAGGCAAATGGTTGATTGTTGACCAGTCATAAGAGTGACCGTGTGCAGGCCATGTCCTGGGCCGACACATTCAACAGGATTCACAGTGCACATACCAGGATTGAACGAATCAATTCCTTTCCCCCTCCGGGAAAAATATCTCGTGATACGGCCCGGAAGGTTGCAAGAGTAGCAGAGCGTATTTGGGGTAACATCCATTGATAATGCAAGGAGAAAGTTACGAATAATCCCGAATTCACTGAGTCCGCTAGATCTTTCTTGCGGCTCAGTGTTGTTTTAACCGCTTGCGATGCACAAGGATCCTTCAGCGGTTGCAAAAGAAGGAAAACCTTCGCAATCTGATCTCGTGTGCCAGTCGAAATGGACTCAATACGCCTTCTTGCCTTCGTGCTTCGGATTCCTCCGAAACGCCCCTCCCTGCTGTCCGTATTAGAACCATTAATTTCTCCCTTTCTTGTTGCGTCCGAATGAAAAGCCGCTTTTGCCAGTCTGATTCCGGGCCTTGAGTTCTGGTCGCGTGCCGCAAAAACGCAGGGTGAGTCCATTTCCTCCATGATGCGACGACCGATGGACTAGGCAAGAGTCTTCTTGGGTTGCAATGGCGGCACAGCGTCAACTTATTCACCGGATACAAGAATTTGGACGGATCGCTTCGCCTGAAATTCCCACATGCTGAAATCACTCCCCGGGAGCTATTTCTTCGTGACTATAAGCAGGGGTTCCAGCCTTCCAGTTATTGTGACTGAATTTTCCGGCTGTTTTGCCAAATCGAAGGGACCCGTAAGCAACAGCAAGCTTCCATGAGACTCTGCTCCCCGCTAGTCGATCCCGCCGTGAGTGCCGGGAATGTAATTTGGCGACCGCTGGGCAGAGCGCTTCAATGGGGTTCACTCGTGCCGCAATCTGAAAAGCAGCATAAAACGGTAACAACGTGAGCCGAAACCCGGTAAGCGTATCATTCAACATCTACACTTACACAAAAAAATCCATTGTGGCAGTCGAAAACTTGATCGCTACCTGAGGCCGGAGCCAGGCAGGCTGCAGTTTGCATTGCCTGGTGCCGAGCCGAACGTCAAGGCCGCGGGGCGTTTCGTCGTTGTTCTAGTAAAATATGTTGCTGGTGTATATCTCCTCGATTTCCGGAAACCCAAAGGTAAATTAGTTTCCGCGCGTCAAAATGTACCTCTCTTAGGTTAAATCTAATCAGTTGTACGTTATGAATCTGCTTTCCGCTCTGCACGTTCCCTTTGAAGTTCGTGATATTTCCACTTCAGAAAAAGATAAACTTTTTATGTCAGAGGCTTTGAAGTCTCGGGGGAAACAGGTTATAGCTCCTCAACTGTTTTCGGACGAGGAGTACATAGGGGTAAGTTTTACGCATGATTGTCTACATTTGAAGGTTCTGCTCTAAAAGAGTAGCTCGCGTTGTCCCTAATTCCCTGTTTGCTAAATAAGCGGTTTAAAACTGTTTGAAATATTTCATCAACAAACAATTTGATTTTTCTTCGTGGAGTTTTGACCATTGAAATGGAAAAGATTTTTAAAGACGTCCGGAATGCGACCTCGAACGTGTTTTCTTCCCGATTCTGAAACCGCAATTGACAAAGCCCTTCCAGTCGAGAGAGTAACGAAGATTCGAGCCAACAACGAGATGGGTGAAATGTATTGTATATATCCCGTTGCGGAAATGGCAGCGATATGACGATACCTGCGGAGGCAAACCACGACAGCAGCGCCGAGTGGCTGGAGTGGGGAACCGATTGTCCTAACGCGAATCTCGTATTACGTATGTCTGCCCTTAACCCTTGTGGCCACTTTTGCGTCACTCTTACTTGGCTCCGTACGATTGCAACGCTGGCAACCCTGACACTTGACCGGTACAGGGAAAAGACAGTTAGAAACGGTAGCAGGTTGATAGGAGCGTGCGAGCGGGGCGTGCGTGAGCAACGCACAAATGGCGACCGCGCTTGGCGGTTAATGTTCGATCAAACAAGCTATCCGGAGGACCAAATCCGTGTCAGTGCTGCAGTCCGTTGGAGCGTGTGCCGAGATAACAAATAAAATACGCTTAAGACTACTGTCCTTCCGGACGCGGACTGGTCCCTGCAGTCCCACGGCACACAAGCGACTATTAACCAGGATCCATTCCAAAAGGGTCGCCTCGGCTTTCTCATTTAAGACTATTCCTACATCGCCCTGACCCACAGCTTGAGCTGCTTCGTCTCCCGAGGTGTGCAGGAAATATCGTGACGATACATTAGGCGCACTTATTTGAATTGCCCTACTTGAACCCTAAATTCGTGTTCCACTCAAGCAGCAGACATCAATCGAAAGTGAGTTCATTGTCAGGGCCAATCACGACGGTTGGCCAGTGCGCACATGGTGGAGGTAAATGCGCGTATGTCCAAGGCTCGAGCAGATTACGCTGGACTGAAACACTTGTGGTGTCGGCCTGATATTTCACTAAAGTTGAAAGGTCGTGTGTACTCTGCCACATTGCGCTCGATTCTGTTGTTACGGTAGCGAGGTTTGAGGTAATTGTTGGGGAAATTTTCACCGGTTAGAGGGTTTTCGACCGCCGGCGTCTATGAAATATGGCTAGGATTGGATGGAGTGACCGGGTGAGTAATACGGAGGTCAGGCATCTAATACTAGATGTTAGCTCTCAGAATACCTTGTTTCAGCGTATGAAACTTAGTAGACTGCGCTGGTTGGGTCACGTGTTGCGTGTGGCGAACACGTCTACCATACCGTTCTCTATTTTGCGTCCCTCCCACGGAATCGAAGAAGCCATGTGGAGATTAGTAGATGTCTTGGAGAATATCGCAGTGAACTATGAAGAGCGGCGGTCGTGTTATCAGTTTTTATCGAATCACAGTGATTGAAAAATTGCGTTGTTACAGTTGGACTGTGTTCTGTATGTTGGCAGCGGTCAGTGAGGTTTAACGCTGAAGGATAATAAAGAACAGTAGTGTTTATCTTAGTTTATTTGTCATCTCGGCATGCGCTCCACAAGATTGCGGCACAGACATGGAGAAAGACTAGTTTTACGATGACCTCGTAACTCTTGTTCGGAAGAGCAAAGGGTCTTACATTGTAGTGGTGGTGGGTGATTTTGATGCACAAGTTGGGAAACTTGGTGCATTGGAAGCCTGTTTGGATGGGCGGTGCGCCTTGCCTGCTCAGCGAACAGATAACGGGGGAGACTTCTACAGTTTTGCGCGCGAAATGGCTTATTCTTGTCTAGTTCGAATTTCCGACACGGTTCGCGTTGCATAGCGACATGGCACTCTAACTGGACAGGTAAACTGCGTCATATTGGTCATATTGCAGTAAGTTTTCGTTGACGCGATTCTGTCCAGAACTGTAAATCGTGTTGGACCACGTACGTCGAATCGGACCATGCGTTACTTTCACTACGATTTTTCCTGCAGCTCAACAGCCATCGACGAAGGCCACAAGCCCGATTGGCCATCGAATTTCTGTCTGATTCGGTTGTTCGCAACAGCTTTGAGCAGAAACTGTTCGATGAACTAAGGACTTCGACGAGCATCAATGTAGACGAGTAGTGTGATCAAATCAGGCAGGCTGTGCATTTGGCAGCAGATTTCGCCTGTGGTCCTGGATCTAGCGTTCATCAAAGACACTGGATTTCGCAAGGGTCGCTGGGTCTCGTGGAGCGAAAGCCCCAGCTGCCTACTTGCAAGGAAGTGGATGAGATGCGTCGACAGTTGCAGCGTCAGTTGACGATAAGCTTTAAGAATGACCGGAAAAACTGTTGGGTTAAGGTAGCCGAAGAGATGGAGGAAGTGGCCGATTCAGATGACAGTCAAAGAATGTTTAAGCTTATGCGCGACACCGGTGGGCGTCGAACTTCGGTTAGTGGAATCGTGCGCGATGAGAATTGAGAGCTCATCTATGACAGACATCAAAGGCTCGACCGTTGGGCAGAGTTTAGCTGGCCACACGCTAAAGTATTTTGTTTATTAAACAGGATGGTAAAGGAAACTCGAATTTCCCGGACCGTTGGATTTGAGATTTCCGGACCGACTATTAGAATAATCGAAAACTGAAGCCAGGAAGTTCTAGATTGCCATGTCTGTGAATTATCTGATGAGGCAAAAGAATACCAAGTGTTATGCTGCGCTAGTGTCTCGGTGATGGAACCGGACGATTTCTACTCATTACATCGTTTGATTACAAGGAGGCAGGAAATAAACCTGTGATGGTATCGGAGGTGGATGATTGCTCCACGGGAGAGTCCAACGAAACATCCGACCTCGGTCAATATTCCAGGTAACGATTTAAAAACGAAACTGAGAGTAACTGCCAGAGCCGCTGGGTCTAATGGAGCCCCCTAAATGCAAGGAAGTGGATGAGATGCGTCGACAGTTGCAGCGTCAGTTGACGATTAAGCCTTCTAAGAATGACCGGGAAAACTGTT
>LUCM01000119.1:49939-84104 GCA_008360955.1 Fasciolopsis buskii
AAGCACATGCCGAACAGAGCTACCAACTCTGGAGATCGGTAGCTCTGTTCGGCATGTGCTTTGCATCTTCGAAATGGAAAGTGCTGTTTTAGGACCGGACGACAGTAGTGCCGAACTTGATACTTGATGGAAAAGAATTAACGATTTTAAACCGTTTTACTTACCTTGTTAGCAGCTTGTCAAAGGATGGTTGCTCGACGGTCACGGTAAACACGCGTATATCCAGGGCTGCATCGGCTTTTGCTAGACTAAAGCACTTGTGGCGTCGGCCTTATATTTCACTGACGCTCTGTTTTCTGTCTGACATCCCCATCTATTCCTTCCATAAATTTTTTATCTGCACCGTTCTAAGGACCCGGGGGATGCAGCTTTTGGTGTTGCTGATGTTGGTGTGATTAGCAATGGTAAGCCTGAGGTTGTACCATTTGACTGGATTCCAGTTGACAACCTGCTTTGCGCGTCGAGACTTGGAGGGTCATGCGGGGTAAATAACTGTCGCTCTGATGGACGCAATTTGTTTGTAATCTCAGCGTGCGCGCCAATAGATTGCAGCGCAGATGCAGTCAAGGCCACTTTCGACCAGAAGCCGCAGGATCTCTTACGCACAGCAAGGCGGAGTGACATCGTCATTTTGCAGGGGACATTAATGCTGGAATATTTCGGCTGTCCCCGAATAAGGTATATCTAAGGGGCCCCTTTGGTCTCAATTCCTGTCGTTCTAAAAACGGAGAACGGTTGTTGGCTTTGTGCTGAGACCAATTCTTTCCCGCTAGTACGAGCTTCTGACGTCACCTGGCATCTGCCCTCTTTCAGTCAGCGTTGGACCCAAACCGGCCACATTGCTATTAGCTACACATAGCGAGGCCGTCTACAAGATTGCCGGTCGTACTGGAGCACTCCCCTCCATTCCGACCACGCGTTAGTTCGCATTACTGGACAATCAAAATGCACGCTGCAGCGTCGGTTAGAGTGCGATAGGCTATCTCGTCGGACTCGCCTATTGTTCTTTCGAAGCGCACGGGTAAAAAGCTAGGATTGCCTCCACTTCACAACAGCATTGAGCACTGGTCGCTTATAAAGAATGAATTGAATTTCCTATATCCCAGTGTCTTTTTAACGTTGCCATAGAGGCTGTTCTACAGATAGCTTTATCTGATCTTTTAGACGGTGTAGTTGAACTCCTCTCAGAACAGTTTTTGACCTAGAGTAGGCTGAAGATGTCGCATTGCTGAATGACGATATACAGGCAGTTCAACGCCGCGTTAGACCGCTTGGCGATTGAAGTCTAGTTACAGTATATGCTTTGTACCTTCGAGATCCAAGGTAATTCTTCAAGACTGGCAAGATCCTATGCTTGCACTCTCTCTTCGTGGTGATCGGTTAAAGGTAGTAAATAACTTCAATTACCTCGAGAGTCTAATCACACCTGGCGGTGTTATTGTGGAGGTCTCATCACGAATTGTGAAAGCAAGAGCAGCTTTCGCAAAACTGCGACGTTTGTGGCGCTGCCATGACATCCGTCATTCCCCCAATGGGAGATTTGACAATACCACAGTTCATAGTGTTCTGCTTTACGGTTTCCTATCCGCGTTGAGGATGCCCGGCGACCTTTTGTGTCCGATCACCGGTGTCTCCGAAACATTGCTCGAGTCTGGTGGGAACATCGGGTGACGAGGTGTGTCGCCGTCTGTTGGGTGCAGACAATCATCCTTAGTCTGAGATAATTGCTCTGTCTTCGGTGGCTTGGATATATATTGCCTGCGCCTGCCCATCGCCTCCTTTTTCGTGCTCCTTTTGTACGTGCTGAGCAGGGTTGGAAGAAGCACCGTGGCGGTCAAGCTACGACTTGGCGTAGTGGTATGAAGAAGTTAGCTTCGGCTTTGGCCTCGGTTGGTGCTTCGCGCCTTCTTTGCTGAGGCCCAAGAGATGTGTATTGTTTTTAGATGGAAAGGCTTGGAATTATGGCTCAAAACTGAATTCAATGGCGCGAATGCTGTGGCTTGCCCATAGAACTCATCCCCCTCAAAAATTATCCGAAAACAGTAAAAAAAATCACGAAATGTGTGCGGTGAAAACACAAAAAACAGTTGGCTTGTTACGGTTTATCGTTTTTCTCCTTGTTCGTTCGCCTTCTGTAAGATTCCACTTACATGTTGCGTTCGCACCGTGCTTGTTTTCAAGCCGGTTATATATATATATATATATATATATATATATATATATATATAGAAGTATATGTGTACCATTCTTAAACCTATTTCAGAATAAGGTTCGTGGACGTTGTATTCTGATAGAATAAGCATATTTTGAACGTGAACAAAAACAAAGTCGAAAGCAGGCAGCTTTTGCGCGACGGAACGACTGTAGGTCCGCTTCACCGAGTTCCAATCTGTGCTGTGATTGAGTTTTCTGCCGACGCCCCCGCAAATGCCTGACACTCAGCTCACTTTGGTTTTATATTTAGGGTATTTCACCGTATTGGTTTCCGAGCTGTTAACAGTATAGTGAGCATCCGGAGCGATTGCGTCTCTTTCTCTTGGGTCATTTATGAACAATGTCGAATACATCAAATGGCCCAAAGTCATGGCTGGGGAAAAAAACTTCCAAAGTAGTCAGTAAATGTCGAAAAAGCAGCTACTTTAAACTAGTTTTAGTTAGAAACTGGAAAATGCTGAAAAAAATCTACGACACAACGTCAAAACGGCGTGTTGTATACTCGGAGACAGTAATATTGGAAGGGTTAACAGAGTTTAAACGTACGAAAACTTAAAGACCAACCGACGCCGGCTCACGCGAGCCGAAGCGCAACTAGTGTATCAGTCGGAACTAATACGAACACAACCAAGTGCAACAGGGAGGCGCCTCTGCGTTACACAAATAACAGCTTACCGAGCATCTGTGTTATCCGTCAGAATTTGCACTTTCGACTACGCTTGGGGCTGTAATGCAAAATCGAAGACTAATTCCGTGAATTAGGTCGAGGCTAATAATAGACACACACGAACTCGGTGAAAATGGGGGGACGCGGATAGTTGTTTATTATTGGCTTTCGTTCACAATCAACTTTAGTGTAAAAATGCATTTCGTCCATTATTTCTCTGTTTTTCTTTAATGTTTCCTGTGGCTTATGGGCCGTCTTCCTGCCATTCATCTACACCCGTCACGAATACTTGCCCACCACTCAGTGGGTTGTTAGTGAACAGCAGAAATGCGGCCTCATCGGTTTCAATGCTGCTATACCCGCCCCATTTGGATCATGCAGAACATCCAACCTCTCAGAGTCACGCATAACCTTAATTTTTGACATGTGTCGCACCGAGAAAGTGTCAAGTGTTTTTACAGGACCGTTCACCGTTAATTCCGTAAGTGACACTCGTTGAGGCAGTTTCATTTACCTCGGCAGTTGGGTGACTAAAGGTGGTAGCACAATAGTATCAGTGAGCACTGTTTTATCCAAGGCTCGAGAGACATACGGTGGATTGAAACAGTTGTCACCGATCTGGCACCGTGTTTAGTTTTTAAGGTCGTGTACATTATGTCGCGGTGCACCTAGTGCTATTGTACGGTTGTGAGACAAAGTTTGCATGAAGGTTTCTGCTTATTGGGGATTTTCGTCACTGATATGTAAGCAGTAGCGCTAAGATTGCGCAGGATGACGGCTTGAGCAATGTGAAGGTTAGGAATCTAGATTGTATTCTGTCGTAGCGTAACCAATTCAGTAAACTTCGTTTGCTCGGCCACGTGTTGGTTATGGTAAACACTCCTTTACTGTACCGTGCCCTATTTTTCGATCGTCTTATGGAATAGAGGCCATATGGAGGTCAGCAGACGACATGGAAACGTTGAATTAGAAAATGCACAGCCAACTTGGGTAAAGTCGGTGTCTCATGTCTCTGTGGTTGGTGTTCAAAGGATATGTCAACCAGTTCGCTAGAGACAGCAGTCAGGATCTTGCTGTTACTTTCTGTCGAATCAGAACGACTGAAAATAGCCTATGGTTGTACAGTTGGATTGTACTCTGTGGATTGGCTGCTACGACATTCCATTCTTTTCCTTCTGCTGTAAATCCACTTCCTGTCCGCCGCGCATGTTCGTTTTTGCTATTCTAGCGTGTATCATAATAAATATGGCTTGCTCTGCCGTTTAACGCTGATCATTAGGGATGATGAATCGTTCTTGCGGTTACCGATCACCTTGTTTCCTCTTTTGCAAGTAGCATCTGAATATTGATTTGGGCTATCCTAGTCGCTGAGAAACCGGCTTTTTACCGTTCAGACCTTCTGGTTCTGGTCAGCTATACTTGCACTATTATGAAAGTCGATGCTCAGCTCATTAAGTGCTGTCCGACCAGAATTATTCTTCCGATTGCCCCTAGTATTTACTGATCTGAATCAAAAAGTTTACTGGATGCTTGCTTGTGTCGATTTCACAACGTGCGATATCAGGCACATGATAGTCATCAATATGTGAGTCACACGACAAGTCACGGAGAGCTTTCTGGTATGCTTTTCCGATAGGCATTCAATGACCTCCCAAATTTTCTCTGATGCTGTCTTTGGGACGTATTATCTGCATAATTAGTTATAAGTACGCGCAAAATAGCGCGCTTCGGTTTTTGAGAACGTAGTTACATGATGTTGTCTCTTCTCTCCCTTCGAAACATTTTACGTGATCTGAGATGTACAAATCGAATGTCTGAGTTACCAACTATGCTTGAACTCTCGAAGAGCGATGCGTCCCATGTATAAATTGATCAATAAACTTGCGCACTGAATGACCGTTCAAGGCCTCCCAACGTTTTGCAAACGGTCTGTTTCGGTCCGGTCTTTGGGTCAGTGACCCGAATGTGGTCTCCTAAAGCAACCCCTAGTTTGGTTTTGACAGTCGGCTAGCAGAAAGCTTATTGAGGAACCGTTGATTCGATGGACGGTCTGTGACTCGTGGGAGTATCTGGAGTAATTGGTCTGTTCACATCACCTTATCTTGATAGCTTTGCGCTTCTTTGACACCTAGATTGACAGACGTAGTGAAGGGGATTTTAAATCGTGTAGTGTAAGCTTCAAAGACGGAATTGATAAAATCTGAAAATTTAAGGGTCCAAAATATAAATTCCATTTTCCTGGACAACGGGTATGTTTCTAGCTGAGGAATGATGGAATTTACGATTTCTCATGATTATCCTGTAGATTAAGCCCATCTCTGGCACATCTGCATACGCACTCAGCAGTGAGATGTTTCAAACAGGTTTGCCTGAGTACATCTGACGTCCTACAGAACAACGGGGTCATTGCACAAATGCAACAGACAGTGCACAAGAATCCAACGAAATCTGGCCGGCTTTCACAGACACATACGAAAGCCCATGGCTGCGTTGGGGATGTTGTACTGTGATTAGTATTTAGCGTAGGTGCGGCCATATCGACATATGTGCAATACCTTTTGATTTACCTCTAGATATGTGAATGTGTACTTAGTAGAACAAGGTGTGGTAAAATACTGTAGGGTGATTGACCGAGACCAATGGTGTATAGCAGTGGTTTAGGGGATCGAGCCATTTAGGCGATTTGATGGGCATAGAAAGGTTTGATGCTCACAACTGTTATGCTCAGGTAAAGATACTACCCGGTCGCGGAAAAGGTGCTCCTCTTAATATGTTTCTGTTTTACAGCTTGCTACTAAAACGCGGACAATCTTTCAAATGCACAGTCTCGGTCTCTGTTAAGATTTTAACATTGAAGTCCCTTTCCACTAGCGAACGCTTTCATGGGCCAATCAAATTTAGCGGGTTGTGGGGGCGTTCGTTCTTAGAAGCTGGCAGTACTGTGCATTAGGAACAGGTGATTCGTTACATTTGTTGTCAATCTGCAGAATGAGACTGCACTTTCAGGTAGTATGATGTTTTGAGTGCCTGGAGTAGCCATAGAGTGGATTCCTTAAATCAGATATAAAGTCGTGCCTCACAGGTTAATAGTCAGATCTCGAACGAAAGTCACTCTTGCATAACCAGTTGGTGGAGAACATTTAGTTCTCATAACTAACGTCTTATTCTCCGGAAAGACCAATCCAGCGATTGGAAGCAGAAATAGTTTACCAGCAAGGTAACCTACACAAGATGGATCTTATATTGAATTATATGCATACTCAGAACAAAACTGTGGCATGAGGGAGGAGGAAGACTGTGAGCGAGAAAAAGAAAAGAAAGGAAAGCGGCGCTGAGTCTAGTTTACATACGGTAGCTTTTCCGTTCCCCAACTCCGCAACATCAGTTATCCATAGAGGTACACGGTTTCTCTATGAACTCGATACCTCACGCTGGCTAAAATTGAAGTAAGCGGTTTACGTAAAGGGTCTTATCCCGAGCCCTTGATCAACCTGTCTAATCTACTAGACAGTAGGACAATTTGAGGGTCTCGTAACTCACCGGATGCCGGTGACTGCTTATTTCGTACATCCTTCAGATCGAGCTAAAGATACTAGTACCCGGTACACTTCCGCGATAGATGCGGTTAGCATAAGGCTGTGTGCTTCGTGCGATTGACTAGTAGTTAGGGTTTAGCGGTCTCTTGACCGCCTATCGACGACCAGTCATTTAAGATTAAATAACCTGTAGTCTGTTTTGACAGTTAAAGATGCTACCACGTTGTATGGCCCATCTATCGCTCGCCTAAGCTGGGAAATCGGCGACCTAAAAGATACTGCTTGCTTCGCTTACTCCTCAGGCACATTTGGCGAACGATCGACTCCCACAAAGGACGTCTTATGTGATCAGCCTGAAGAAGTTTCCTTACGAACACTCACGTAACTTTCCCGCCTCATGTTAACATCTCACCACTTAGCGCGGACTGAAGTGTCGCATCTAAGGGTTCAATTCAGGTTTTCAAGGGGATATTCTCCCTTTTTGTGTGGGTAGCCGGAAATGGTGGTTTATCCAGCTACCTGTTATGCTGTAAGGTAAACTGAAAGTTTCTGCGAAAGCAATCTATAGATCGAACGACGACACATGCTTCCGTCAGCCTAAGTAACCTCTTGAAAATCTAGTGAACGAATGGATTCGTACTTGGGAATTCAAATGAAATTAAAATACAGTGGGCCTAGGCTGAAGCGGTTCATAAATCTAATGAATGTGCATGAACGAATATTACATTTGGGGGTGAGGCTGATCAGCACCAGCACTATGCATATGACAAAAATCGAGCGATGGACTCATGGCATGCACTGGCATGTGAGTGTTTGTATACGTGAGTGAATAGTCCGTACAACTAAAATGAACCAGTCAGTGTTCTGTAGCTCCGTTGACCTGGCACTCACTGCATATCAGTAAACAAGTCGAACGATGACTGACAAAATTCCATTTCATCATTTAAAGCATATTCCCGTGATGTGGGTTGATGATAATTGGCCTTTGCCAAAACAAGAAAAGATTTTTACTGTCCTAGTAACAAAGCTGGTATTACGGTTCTCACTAAAAAGTCCTCTCTGGTGCATATATATATATATATATATATAAAGTTTATTCTCAGATCTCATTCAGCAAGCATCATATGAACATTTCTCCCCGGTATGTTACAGCGAAATGAGCAAAGCAGTTTTGTATTCGTGTTGCTCAGAGGGAAGTAACGACCTTTTTTGACAGTTTCAGCAGATATGTTAGAAATTTATTCGAAATCCCATTTTAGCCACCATCTGTCAATCCCAACCGTGATGCACCACTAGTCTGTTAAAGAGAAGGAAGCGAGATGTATTCACAAGAATTTGAGGCCTTTAGCACTAGAAATCCAGCACCAATAAACAATGTCAGTCGTTGAGCGTGGCGCTCATTTGTTTTTGACATGACATCCGGCAACTGGAGTATGATATTATTCTTATATCGTACGCCAATTTTTGCAATTTGAACCTTAATATCTCTTATATAGGTACCTCATTGGATTACCATATCAGTATAATAAACCCATTTTAGATTGATGCTGTAGCGCTTTGATATGAATCATACGCTGGAGCTGAGTCCGAGCTCGCCGGACTTGTGCCAGGATAGAAGGTAGTCACTCCACTCAAGATGAGATGTCCACTAAATTGTGGTAAAGTGCAACATGGAGCTTCTTTGGGGGAAAACTCTTGTTTGCCTGTGTTGTCTATTTTCTCGCGATTCGGGAAACATCTCGGTCTCCAAAATGATAAATCACCTCTTGTCTGTAGAACCCTCTACTCCGTTCCGTTAAATGGATTTCTCCCATTTTATTTCGGTTAGAGTGAATAAGTTGGATGGCCTTAAGAAAATGGGACAGCTTTCTCTAAAGGCCTCTTGTTCGAAATGTCAATTTCGTAAATGTTTTGCGGATTGCCACGTGCCGTGGATTATTCGAGAAAATGCGAGTTTTGCCTAATTAACCCGCTCAGTATTTTGCACCACTGTTCGGGATAATTCTATCCTGTGCCTATCATGTTGCGCTATTAATCCGTACCGCAAATCCACCAACACTTAAAGCATTTGCATGTGTTCCCTTATTGGGATAGGGGTGCACGAACTGTTGGAAGTAATTTACCTCGGGATTAAAGAAAAGAACTTTTAACAGGAATATAAATGTCTGTTCAGTTTTAGATGTGATTGATTTCTTGCATAGATGACATGCACTTGGGATATACTTGTTCAGCCTTATGCAGTTGGTAGCTTCGTTTAGTTTGATACGCTGGTTACGTTCAAGGAGGGTTTTTTAAACGGTTGGTTGTGCTGCGGAAATATTTCACTGTTCCTAGCTCACTGTTTCACCATCGCGATTTCACGGTAGGAGATCAACCTAGCGCGATTGAGTGATTTTGACACACAAGAAACTTTGATGTAAATGGCGGTACTTCCTAAATGAAAATGATCCTGTCCATAATCAAAATCGGTCACTGAACCCCGGCTAACATAAACTATCCTAACCTTTAAATTGACTTCACCTTGTGAATGCAGGCGTAATCCTGGACAAAATGTTCGATAAAACAAATGCTTCTGTCGAACAAGCCAAATTGCTGTCACAACTAGACTAAACCTTGACGTGGTGTGACGGCTTGCTTGCCTCAATGACCCAACGAGCTACATAGGTTGGCTTATTTCAAGCCGAAGATCCAATCGTGTCTCGAAGGTCCATGGGTAAAGGCCTGACCAATTAGTCTCCTGGTCCTTCAAGTCGCGGGCTGGTTGGAGCTAGCAGCTTTATCGGAAAAACGAATGGAAGAAGGATTGATCCAAGTAGATGGGCTTCCACTCAGCTATACCCCACTGCCTTGCGGGCCGCTTCAGCCTTCTCATTTAAGACTATTCCTACACCGCGTTGACCCGCAGCTTGAGCCGCTTCGTCTCCTGAAATGTGCAGGATATATCCTAACGAAACATTAGGCGCAGTTAGTTGAATTACTCCACTCAAATCCTGAATTCGTGTTTCACTCACGCAGCAAACATCAATCGAAAGTGAGTCCACTGTCAGAGCCAAAGACGCCTGTTGGCCAGCCTGCATTAAAGTGCGCACATTGAAGGAACCAAGATTCAGGGGCTGATGAGGCTTGAAAAAATGTGAGCTAGCATAATAAAAACCACCTACTACACTATTTGACAACGATTCGTTGCGAGCATCGGACGTGTTATCAGTGAGGACATTATGGGTAGATAGAAGGGGCAAAGCGCTTGGGTTGTGGACAGGAGAAACAGGTTGAATAAAAAAGAGGGAGCTCTGGGCAGTAGCATATTTACCACTACCCATCCCTCGCGATGCAATGGGCAGCGCGGTCCTGATTATCCTGCGCGACGACCGATGCAGTATGGAATTACTTGTAGGCGTGTAACTCATGGAGATTGATGGACGTGTGCTGCTAGGGAGTTCAGCCGCTGAGCAGAAGAACGATTAGGGTTCTCAACCAAAGCCTTTGGTTCTGCCAAGAACCTGACCTCAAGGCAGTGGGGTATAGCTGAGTGGGTGCCCATCTACTTGGATCAATCATTCTTCCACTTTTTTTCGGATTGAGCTTTCAACGCTGATGAAACCTCGACTGGGACAACTTTGAAGCACGCTACAGTTAAAGGGGAATTCTGATAATCGTTCTAGGTGGTCGCTGGCTTTCTCTTGTTTTGGCGAATGCCGCTTCTAATGATCTAACGATCTTCTCTTCGAAATACGCTCCATATTGGTTGTGCCTCAGCGAAACCAAAGGATGCACAGAAGTGGTTGTAACACGTGGTGGATTGTTGGAGCTAGTGCCAAAGTTCTAGAATTGACTGTTTTGTAAAATCTGGTCCACCTAACGTCTGTCTCGGCGAAAATCACGCAGGTAGAACGTGTTTTTACGTTTCTTACAGCAACGAACGGTTCAACGGAACTGCTACAGCTGTCGAAGGCGATACCCGTTTAGGTCGCACATGTAGTATAGTCTGTCTTTGGTATGCGGCGAGGAAACGGAGGTTGTCCAGTCTTTGTTAAAGGTTTGAGAGTCTCAGATGTGACCATATCGCTTTCTTAGTATACTCAGGAGAGCAGGCAAACATGATTTTAATTTTTTGACGCTGGATGTGGTTTCGGATTCTTCGGGTGGTGCTGTACGTGGTAACTAGATCTGAGAGTGATTGAGCATCTGTCTGAATTGTTGGGCCCATCTTCGAAGCTGCTCTTCTCACATCGGTTTGAGGTGGCCGTTGCCATCATTGAACGTAGAAGGTGGAGGTTGCGCCTTCTCCGAGGAGGAGTACGCGAGTCAAAAAAGCTTCCGAAAATTTCCAAAAGCGGTTGTAGTTGGTATCCGGTTTGCCATTTCATGCAAGTATCGTTTTCGCTGACCATGTAGCTTCACAGCGAAGATTGTGATATTTACTGATTTGCACAGTATCGCATCCTTATCCTTAGCACAGTGATTAATTTTCCGCAGATTATTAATCCTTTCCATTTCCTTTGGTTTAAGCTTGTTGTTTAAAGTACGCGCGGAGCATGATTAAGTTTTACTCACTTGACAGCTCATCTGTCCCGGTATCTCCGTGGATTCCAACTAGTTGCTATCTAATCGCATTTGATAGACTGTGATCCTTGTCTGCAATTACTAGTTGAGACACATCGTTTCTCTGGTGCGCTTGGATTTCCTGTCGTGCCGCAAGATGAAGCTGCTGGCGATCGCGTGGTTGCTCGTGGTCGGTGCCAGTGGTGCTTCCCGTCGCGCCGCCAAGGTATGACCGACAGTCCTCGATCAGTGATGACTAACGGAGACGCATCCAGATATAGTCCATGTCGTGCTATTCTATTGTCATTGCCGTACCACGTCAGCAGATGCTTTTTGATAAGGGTCACCATTTTCGAATCGTTCACCGAGGCCAATTCTGTATTATATGACGGATAAATTCGTCTCCTGGTCCCATGCAATGCATTGACTCCGGAGATAATGATACTGGGATGTAACTGCTAATTACTTTTCACTTGACTTACAGGTACTATGGCGGCAATGAATTCGTTGATGCAATGGAAGCTTTGTGTCAGTCCCGTGCTTTGTCTCTCTTTGGTCTGCAGGACTGTGAGTGGGGAGTCAATGTGCAGCCGTATAGTGGATCACCAGCAAACTTCTCCGTTTACACGGGTCTGGTTGGTCCTCATGGTCGCATAATGGGTTTGGATTTACCTGATGGAGGGCATCTGACGCACGGATTTCAAGCGCCTTCTGGACGAAAGGTAAAACACTGACTTATTTCTGTTTATTTCAACTAAGAGTTTGAAAAAATCAGGTCATTGATGTCACTTAGACACTAAACGACACTAAAGTGAATGGGATTTTTTCTTTCCTTGATTGGATGATACACCCGTGGTTGGAAATTTGGTTGTCGAGTGTCTGTTGAATTGAACTTCACACCTACTTTTCCGACCTGCATGTTCTCATCTTAGATTCAACCCTACTTACACTAGCCATTGACATTTTGCTTCCATTGGTCAATCAAAATCACGGGGTTCCAAACTTGGGAGTTCACAGAGCTCCAGTAACACCTCCCTTATTTACCATAAGCTTTGCCTGCTTACAAACAGACATTTCTATTATGAGCTGTTCTACGAAGCAGTTTGTAGCTCGCTTCGTAAATTGAAGTTCAGTCCAGAAAAACAAGATCAGCGGCTGAACTGATTTGAGTAGCATAAGTTTTTGATTTGGTTCACACTATATATATATATATATATATATATATATATATATACATATATATCGCACAAATCCCATTTTGGATCAAGTGCCGTAAGGCACATGGCGAGGAACTTAAATGGTGAACAAGAGGGAGAAAAGAAGAAACAATGTGGTTTAACGCATATGGTAGTTCCTCCTTTTCCCAGCTCCACAGAATCGGCTGTCTATCGAGACCCACGATTACGTTGCGGGCTTGATACCACTCGGTGACCCAAACTGAAGTAGCGGGTTGACTTGGGGGACCCTACTTCGAGCCTTCGATAAAACGATCTAATCCACAAAACAGTAAGACGATCCGAGTGTCACGTAACCCACTGAAAATCGTCGACTGATTGGTCAGTTTATACGACCTTCGGATGGGGCTAGATATCGTGGATGTTCTGTACATTCGTTCGCCACAGATGCTAGTGAGCATACAGCCGTATGCTTCGTACACCGCCCATGGTTGGTTTAGAATCACAATTCAGCCACAGCTTCCTTCCAAAGACTGATAACCAAAGACCAGAGAGTGCCGTCTATCGCTATTTTTTATAACCCCTCAGTTCGAGCACCGTCACGAGGAGGCTACTTGGGACGCCGTTTATTTGGAGCATTCAGAAGCGTTCAGAACAAGAAAGCAACTCGAGGCCTTAGACTTCCTTCGCCGATTTGGCTTAGGCATTCGTAGGTTTTCACTCAGGCCCTATCAAATCAGCCGGAAGCATTGATGGAATGTCTGAGTATTGCAGGCAGATGCATATCTGTTTGCGATATATTTTCTGTTTTCGTAATCGTCTTATTGTCCTGATTCTTCATTCTCGTTCTCTTCGTTCAGTCCAATTCTAATTAGTTGGCGCTACGAATCTGTAACCAAAATCAGAATCTAGTCCAACATTACTAAATATCAGAAGTGAGGATAAGATGAAGAATCGTGGCTGAAACTTCTTACGGGAATACCGCCCTTCATTAATTAGAGTAGTTTTAACTTCACCAGATTGCCAAACAGATATTCATCATGGTTATTGAATTTCATCGGTTTTACACCTGCGGTGACCAGCTGAATTTTACGCTTGTCACTCCAATAACATCGGTTTTTATGCTCGGATTCGTTGGTAACCTTAGTGATACACGCCAAGTCGCTGTCACCCGACTCCTTACTATATCTGACTTATTGTAGCCTTTTGTGGTTCTGTGTCACACGGTTTTCTGTCCCTCCTTCCACGCAGTGGACCCTAGCGGCTGTCGGACGTGTAATAAAAGATGTGGAGTATTGTATTTCTAAATGAGTGGATCGCGCAGTAATGCCCTGATGTTCGTTGCGGATCTCTTAATTTGGTATTTTCGGTTTATACTGCTTTGTGGATTCATCATTTCTATCCCCTTGATGTTTATTTCTTTAAAACTCAGGTTTCTGCCACGTCATTATTTTTCGAATCTATGCCGTACAAAGTTGATCCAAACACCGGACTTATTGATTATGAACAATTGGCCCTGACGACTCGCCTCTTTCGACCCAAATTAATCATTGCCGGCACCAGTGCATATTCTCGCCATTTGGATTACGCTCGGTTCCGGCAAATCGCGGATTCTGTCGGTGCACTACTGATGGCCGATATGGTAATTTGATTTTATTATTGCATTCCCTGTATTTCAACGGACTGTATTTCCTTATGAATGTCGTTTACGTCATTTTTTCCCAATCCAGAACGAAAAAAGTCGGCGGATTTTCAGCCTGTTCCGTCTTGTGGATGCATTTAGTTGTCAATGCTCAAGAGTTTTGGGCCTCGTAAAAAGTACCATGTACTGTCAGTATTTCAGGCACTATTAACATTGTAGGTGTTAAGAGGCGTACATTGAGTTATAAAGTCCATTGTAACTTTTCGACCCAAACTGGGATTCGCTGCAATACATAAATGAGTGATTAAATGCATCGCCACTTCCGTTCGTTTTGGTGCTTTGTCCGTCTGCCTATCTCGATCCATCGTGGTTCTTGTTAAAGTGTCGTGATGTCTATCGATCTCGATATGTCAATTGAACGAGTTATTCGAGAATCAGGCGTTCCTTCTTTCCTTTATATATTTAGTCGGCTTGAAATTAGGGTTTAACCATTTTACCAACTTCTAATAATCAGAATTTATTGTAAGTACACGATGCACATGTACAATATTGACAAGTACTGTTCACGATCTCTTGACCTCTGCGTAAACTGCTTTGATGACTGGCAAAGTTCACTTGGTCGGTTCAGAGCTGATTGGTGGACATGCCTGTTTTTGGTTTGGTAAACTTTAAATTTCCGCTATCTGTTCACAGTCTTGTACGTATTTAGTCGTTTATGTGCCGTTAAGAGTAAATACTACCAGAAGCAGTTACTACTCTCAGATTACCGAAATGACTGGCTGAAGAATAGCAGCTCTGCTTAGTTTACCTGATGGTTCCAATCCGATCAAGTGTTTATACACAAATAATTCTACCGGGGCCGATAGGCTTCTAGTACTGAATGCTATCATGACTCATTTTTGGGGTCGGAACATTTTAGTGGATGACTTTTTCATGTTATAGTAGGGATAGTTGATATACCATTGAACCGGAAGCAGCTGAATGCATTTTATCCTAGAATATATTCTACCAGTGCCCTGATTTTAGTGACGTTAACCATATTTTCCTAGCCCGGTGTAGGGAATTCGCAGAATGCCTTTGACCACCGGTTATGTCAAACCAAGAACAGTACAGTCGAATGCTATCATTGTACGTAAATTTCCGGTTTTCTTCATCTGCCTTCAACGTCGAAACACTATCCAGCAAGTAATTAGATAGCCTTGCTAGAACTCCTGGAGCTTTGGAAACGATATTGCTGGTCCCATGGTTGTAGCCTTTAAACGTAGCGTTGTCGATCGGTAAGTTAACTTTTGGATCTTCTGGGCACCTTGAGTTACCTTCCTCTAGAAGAGCTTGGATCCGCGTAAGCAGATTTGACAAGTGTGGGATACTGCATGAAGACTTATGCTGGAAAATAAGAATAACGCACTATCACTGATATGATCGACTATATTTCTCTGAACACAGGCAATTTAACACGTTCTAGCTCATACGGCGAATAAAGTGTGCTGATGCGCCGCAAGGTTTGCACCCATACGATGCAAAGTAGTTTTTCAAGCCCGGCAGCAGCCTATGGTTTGTGATGATCAGCTTGAGGGAGTCAGTACATTTAATTATCTTAGATGCGGAGGAATTATAAAGCGAAGATTACATCGCCAGAAGCAGAGCTGCTTTCCAGAAACTTAATATTCTGCCATGACAGAAAGCTCCCTGGGGAGAGAAAGTGTACAGCACCACGACGGTTGGATAATCTCCGTGTTGTGAATGCTCGACAGCATTCCCTTCCAAAAGCTTTGCCCTAGTTTTTTTTAACAACGATTGGGCAGCGAAGTGTTGTCCAAATGTGTTAGATGCTGATAATCTCTAGCCGAGATAACTGCACTATGCCGCGTTTGATGTTCCGGGCACATTTTGCGCATGTTTGAGCACAGTGCTCTTGTGGACAAGCTTGGTAAGACTGCTACTTGAAGTAGGCATGTGAACACCTCCAAACGCCTCGCTGTGAGCAGGGATGTCTGCAAGCTCCGAGATGACTATTAGCTCTGAGCAAGTCCTACATAATATCACCATATGCGGAGGTGCTCTCGCTAGTTCAAATGGACAAAGGCGAATACTCGGCACTGCACTGAGTTGACTGATTCTTTAGTAGTCTTTCTAGTGGGAATGGCTTGAGCCTGATTCCACGTTACCCACAGGGGGCATACGAAGCGTATGCCTTTGTGCTCAGCAGCATGTGGAAGAAGTGTATGCTAGGCAACTAGGATGTCTGACCTTATCTCGAATTCGTATGGATTGAGAAATCAAACAGCGTTTTTCAATCACAGTGAGATTCCCCGTCACTGTGTGACTGTTCCTTAACTCGGCGTGACGACTTGCGCACCTGCTTGACCCAACGAGCTATACATTGTGACCTATCCCAAACCGTAGATTCAACGATATCTTGAAGGTCAATGGTTAGATGTCTGACGAAATAACCTCCTGGTCTTCCAGGTTGAAGGCTGATTTGAGCTGGCAATCCAGTCGGAACAATGAATGGAAGAATAACTGGTCCAAGTAGATGGGCTTCCAATCCGTCACACTCTGCTGCCTTGCGATCACGTTCTTGTTAAAACCGAAAGCTTTGGTGGACAGTCCTAAGTATTCTCCTGCCTAGTGGCTGGAATCCCTAGGAGTACCTATCCACAATTCCAAATGAATTAGCAAATAAAACCGATCGCATTCTGCACCGGTCGTCTCACAGGACAATCAGGATCGCGCTGCCCGTTGCTTAGAGTCCCACGCATAGACAGAAGTATGCATCTACTCAGAGCTCCCGTGCTGGGTTAACGCCCCAGTGTCTTGTGGGTCAGACCTTTGAGTCAAAGGTTCTGGCTAATTTTTCCAACGAAAGACCTCTCTGTGTTGTGGGTAGGTGTGAAGTGTCATTCGCCCAGATGCTTCAAGCACCCGTTCTGTAGGGAAACATACCAAACTCCGTCCTTCCAACATGGGAACCACAAAAGATGCCAAGAAAAATTGCGACTCGATAGGCTTATCTGGCGGTAGAACTAGTGGAAGGACAGAAAATGATTTGGACACATTACGTAAGCTTAAGCGTTCACTTCATTTAGCTGCTTTCAATGACCGCACTCTAATTCAAGGAGAGCAACCCGGGCTACCCTAGTTGGAACTTCTGAAACGTTAAACTGGCTACACGCTGCATCTCCGAAACGCGCAGACAAGATCACTATTTCATTATGATACTCCGTAGCTCGAGTACAACCTCATTCCCTCGTCTCACTCTTCACGTTTTCAGTGATCCGGTTTCGCGCGCTTGTTGTCTGGCTATCGTCACAATCACTCTGAACACGAGCCAAGTAGATATTGTTAAACTGCATTCCAGTCAGCAGTCATTTGTGTGCGATTCGGTTGGGCGATTCTATACGTTAATAGCAATCAAGTGAAGCATCGTTGTTTTCGTTGTATGTTTGTGTCCACGGGCTGCAGCTGGTTTGTGATCAAAGATTAGTTTCGCCGGAACTAACCTGAACTATTTCGAATTATGCGTTCAGCGGATGATGCCGTTGCCGGTGATTTCAACTCCTTATTTGTCTAATTGGCAAAAATGAAGCGGTGCATCGGAGGCTGGTTTTCTGTCCCAGCCCATTTCATCGATACCGATGGTCGTGTCATCTAAGCTTGTTCCGACCGCAGACTGTTTCTAGCAAACAAACTCTTGTGGACTCCCCTAGCGCATTCTTTTACCTTCAAATCATTGGACTCATTGACCACTTTGCCGTTGTTTACCGATGGCGTTGATCGGTCAAAGATCGTCGATTCTTCCGGTCCACATTCGTTGGCTCAAATCGTGCTTCAATCCGAGCTCTTGTTTTGTTTAATTTATGATCGAACTCACACGCCTTTCACTGTTGGTGGTCTTTCTATTTAAAGTATCCACAAAACTAGCAAGTTGGTGCAAGGTTAATGGTTGCGAAAAGTGAAGCTTATCTATACCCCAGTGGCTCGCGGACCGCATGCTTCGTTCCGCTGTTTTGTGGGTCAAGTTTTAAATAGGGCAAGATTCCCCGACTAAATTACTTGCCTTGGTTCGAGGAACCTGGCAGTGTTGTTCCCACAGTGGAATCATGAATCAGTACCTGTGCATTCATACGTCGATGAGATTTCCACGAGATCTGCTTTTGTACAGAGCAGTCCGCAAACTCTTCTTTCTTTGCCATCAGAAAGCAGTCTGCTGGTGACAAGAACTATTCTTTTCTGCCACCTTAGGCTCCATTTTATCCTTCTTTTTTGTCTGTGCCACGTTTTCTTTGGAAAAGGTTGTGTATATAAAAAGAATATGAAGAAGTTAGTTTCGGCTTTAACTTCGATTGATGCTTCCCGCCTTTCTATTTAGGGCCCAAGAGTTGAGGATTGGCGTGGGTTAGAGACGATGACACACATGACCCAAAATTATGCTCATTGGCGGAAATGTTGTGCGGCCTGTCTATTGTCTTCCCATTCCCCATAAATGGATGAGATCAAATATACTGAAAAGCTGCTAAGTGAAAAAAATATTTCCTTTACGGTTCCTAACTCTCCCTCTATCCTTCCCTTTATAACATATTTCGTTGTTGTTACCTAGATTGCCCGGTGCCTTCCAGGTTCACCGGTCTTTGGTTATCAGTCTTTGGAAGGAAGCTGTGGCTGAATTGTGATTCTAAACCAACCATGGGCGGTGTACGAAGCATACGGCTGTATGCTCACTAGCATCTGTGGCAAACGAATGTACAGAACATCCACGATATCTAGCCCCATCCGAAGGTCGTATAAACTGACCAATCAGTCGACGATTTTCAGTGGGTTACGTGACACTCGGATCGTCTTACTGTTTTGTGGATTAGATCGTTTTATCGAAGGCTCGAAGTAGGGTCCCCCAAGTCAACCCGCTACTTCAGTTTGGGTCACCGAGTAGTTTCAAACCCGATAAGTAATCATCTGTTACAAAGAGGCTGCATCTTGACTAGGTGTAACCACTTGGCTTCCTTCATGAGCAATGGGCTACCAGGATTGTTTATTTCAAGCCGAAGGTCCAATCATGTTTGGAAAGTGATTAAGTAGAAGCTTTGCATAGGAGTCGCGTTGTACTTCGTGTTAGGGGTTGGTCTAAACTGGCAACTCACTGGATAACTGAATGAAGGGTTGATTGATCCAGTTAGATGGGCTCCTACTCGGCTACTCCTCGTCCTGTGAACAGATTTTTGTTAAAACCAAATGCTTTGTTTGGAACCCTAATTTTATTCCTGCTTATTGGCTAGATTTCCAAGTAGTTTTCCTCTAAAAAATAGAACCTTTGTACATAGTTAATTGCATACTGCACCGGTCATCGTGCAGTATGATAAGGACTATGCTGTCAATTGTATCAAGCTAGGTGGGTAATGGTAAGTATGTGCATACTCTGAATTTCTGTTCTGTTTTACCCTCCCACTGCCTTGTGGTTAAGACTTGATTCAAAGACTCCGGTCAGGGTTCCCAAAGAAAATCCTCCTCTGCGATGTGAGTAGCCGCGAAGTATCCATCATTTCTGCAAGAAATCTTTCTAATATCCGTTCTTCTTATGTATAGACCATGGAAAGTGCCACAAAGAATCGGGACTCGAGCGACTTATCTGATGGCAGCATTGGGGAATTGAAAAAAAGCAGTTTGCGCGCATTGCTTAATCCCAAATGTTCACTTCATTTAGCTGCTTTCAGTGTCCGTACGCTCAGTTAAATTGGACAATAAGCTGCCCTGTCTAGAACTCTTGAAACATTTATGACAGATAAATTCTTTGTCTCCGAAACGCGCATACAGGATCGCTTTTCCGTGATCATTTCGTAACGCGGATGCAACCTCACTCTTTCGCTTCAATCTTCGTTGGCCTGATGATTTGGTTTCGAGCTCTTGCGATCAGGCTGGTGTTGGGATCGTTCTGAGGAAGCAAGCAGAGCGTGAACCTTTAGACCGGATCCCAGTCAACAGCCGTTTGTGTGGTTCGGTTGGACGATTCTGTAACTATCAATAGGAGTCGTTGTTTGTTAGTCGTATTTGTGTATGCTGCCACTGATTTCAACTCTCCTGAGGCGAAAGATGAGTTCTACAGGGAGTTATCCCGATTACTCCGGAGTGTCCATTCAACGGACAATGTGGTCATTGCTGGTGGTTTTAACGCCAAACACGACACATCAGAGGATACTTTTCCCTTCTCAGCTGATCACACCGGCCATGGAGATCGTTTCATCCGATTTCGTTCTTATCACAGGCTATTTCTGGCAAACCAATTTTTGTCATAGAAAATGGCATCAATCCACCTAGCGCCGTTTTTCACCTTCACAGCATTAGCTTCAGGTCGATTACGCTGCCATCGGTCACCGGTGCCGTAGATCCATCGAGGAATTGAAGTCATTCTGGTCCACATCCATGGATTCAGACCATGCTTTGGTCTGCGCTTGCCTTCGTTTGAATCTAGACTCTGGTCAGCAGTACGAAAAGTACTTGTACGGCACCGCTGATTCTAGATGATGATCGCCGACTATGAGATTCATAGATCCGCGAGGCATCAGTTAACCAAGATCCTGAGAAATGACCGCGAGGAGTGATGGATAGGGAAATGCATGGAAATAGAAAGGGTTGCAGCTATTGGAAGTAGTTGCAGTATTTACCGATTGCTTAGGAATGCTCGTCCACCGAAGCTGAATGTAGGTGCAATAATTAAGGAATCTGACGGCACACTAGTTCACTCGCAGGAACATCGGCTGGCGCTTTGGGCAAAACATTTTAAGGGAGGATTTTAGTTGACCCACAGTCAGAGTGGGCCTTCCAGTTATGCTTGCAAATGAACTAATGCAGGTAGATGCCAGTTCGCCATTGGAAATGGAGGTGATGAGGGAGATAGATTTTCTTAATAGGCCTAAGGCAGATAGACTGTAGCCGTCCTTATTCAGGAACGGTGGCAGGGTGTTAACATCGGCGTTAAAAAGAATCAGTCTGAGCAAGGAAAGAGATTCCTAAGGATTGATGCAGACCAGTGATTTTGTCGCTTCACAAGAAGGGTAGTAGATCTTCATGTGAAAATCGCAGAGGAATTAGTTTCGTAAGCATCGCATCCGAACTGCCCGCGGGCATCATCCTCCGCCGACTAAGATTATGGTAGGAGGATTTTGTAACTCGGAAGTTGGGCTTTTGGTACTGGGTCATAAGGTCCAGTCCTTAGAACAGGCACTGAATCGTAACATGTCGAAGTAGTTGGGACATGCTTTGCGCATACTCACCGGATGACTGCTTCGTTGTGTCGTTGCTTGACGCAGATAAAGGTTTGGGTGGCCAGTCGATAATATGAAAAAGTATCAATGCTTTAACCTTTCAACTGCCTCGTTTAGTTGAGCTACTGGGTTTAGGTCTACGAGGTCCCCCGAAGCAACGTTTGGAGACAACTAGTTGATAAGATTCTGTCGCAGTCAGTGGCGTTCTTGCATTTGAAACCTCTCTTCCGCATAGTTTTTCAATTTGCTATTCTTTAATTGATCTTTCATCATTATTGGCTCTTTTCTGTTTGAGCAGATGATGGTATGTGGTAGCAATCAAAATCGAGCACGCTGGTGTAGAATTAATGGTTGTCCAAACCAAACTGAATAGAGTAAACGTCGACCCCGATGGATAGCCGGTGGCATGAAGATGGTGGTTGGAAGAACTAACATGGGTGGTAAACCATACACATAGTTCCTTCTTTTTCCCTTTCTCGCCTATTGTTTTGGTCCTTCGCTGAGTTGGATGGCACATGATCTGTACTGTGATTTGTGCGATTATATATATCTGCATATATATATATATATATGCACAAAACCGAACGGAACTAGCCATCCCATTCAATCACTCATTCACGTTTGATAACGAGTCCTAGTTTGGATCGAAACGTCACGATATATATATGTATCTTTATATATATATATATATATCTATATATATATATATATATATATATATATATATATATATGCAGACCTATGCAGTGGTTTTGTATAGGAACCGTTGGGGTGCTCACTGTTTAATAGATATTTTAATCATAAACGGTCGCTCTTGTTTACGGTTTACCTTCTGCATGACGCATCGTTGCTTATCGAACCTAGTTTGCTGTTCTCCTTAAATGCTGCTCTTTTCATGGATGTCCAAGGCTCACATCTGTGGATTGGTGGCCGCCGGACTTCATCCATCACCCTTCGAATATTGTGATGTCGTGACCACCACCACGCACAAAACTCTACGAGGTCCACGGGGAGCTCTAATATTTTATCGCAAACTATCACGAGCTCCGGCAAAACTCAGTGACGGAGTTTTATCTCAGGTAAGCTTATATGGTTATTTTCGGAGAGTATGTTGTTTTTGTTCACTGCTTATTCATTTCATGAATGTACTAAAAGGAACAGCTTAATAACCGTGACGGGGGGAGCAACCATATTCCCAAAACGGAATAGCATGTGACCACACTAGTCCTCAGTAGGCAACATGTGACAACCAGCTGGCCGACTGCAAACTGTTGTCCATCACCAAAGTGACCGGTGGATCTGAGGTTCAAATCCTGGGCGTTTTTCGAGTAGTAATTATTTAATCCCAGCTGGGATTTAGAGCAGGGCTGTACGCCACAGGGAAATTTGCTGCATTGCGGATAACAGAATGAACATCAATGTTGGTGATTGGTTGTCACTATGATGGACCCCAGGCTCACTGAATAACCGGTCACGGGCAATCGGTGGCATTGCCGATGGCTTGGTAGGTTTTCGCTTGGCAAGCGTTCTTCCAAAAATATCACAAACCCGTTGGTGACACTGTGATGTCTCCATTGCTCTATGTCGTGTTGCACCGACCCGGAAAAGTTTGGCCGAAGAGTCCCATAAACCGTTCAAATTGTCACCAAATCGTCTGGAGCAGCACTGCTTCCTTGGAGACCGTTCTTGGTTAGCCAACGGGTATAGATGTGTCCTCGACTAAATAAGCCTACTCTAGGCTCAGTGATCTAGTGTTAGTATAACAACCTACTGAGAAATCATATACGATGATTGTAATTGTACCACTATGCTGTGATAAAATGACTCACGCAAAACGCGTCGTTATTCTCAAATCAACGAAGACGATTTGGTCATCTGCCTATATTTAAAAAAGAATTAAAGCATTACAAGTGTCCTCAGTTTTTATTAGGCCTAGAAATCAGCAACTTTATCACTACTGGTTAACGGACAAGTGACCGAATCCCTGGTCAGCACAACGAAGAGTGATCGCGACCGGTCAAGAAGGAAAGAAACCAACGTCATCACAAATAGGTCGACACCAACAAACTTTTGTCAGAGTCCGCAGGAAGTTGACTTTCATTTGTACTGCGCTCAACCAATGCCAGTGATATTACCTTGGTGAGCAGCGATGCACAGGCAGTTCAATACGCGTTGAAGGGCTTGGCGATTGACGCATCCCATTGCGATATGTGCTTTGCACCAAAGTATTACTTTAAGAGCGTCAGGATCCTGTGCCTGCACTCACTCTTTGTGGTGATTAGTTAGAGGTAGCTCGAAGTACTTCGTGAGTCTGATTGAATTTGGTGGGAGAGTTGGCGAACTGATCGCATAAGGGATTTCGACAGCCAGGACAGCTTTCACGAACCCGCGACGCCTATGGCGCCGCCGTAAGATCTAGCTTTCCCTCAATGGAAGGATGTACAATGCCACAGTTTGTGGTGTTCTTCTTTACAGCTGTGGGACTTGGCCTCTGACGATTTTCTAAATTCGACAAGCGATGTCTCCGAAGCATTGCCCGAGTTTGGTGACGACCAGTTACGAGATGCATTGTCATGTGTCGGGTACAGACAGTCTTCCTGTGATTGACGCAATCTTTGTCGTCTTCAATGGCTCGGACACTTAGTGTGTATGCCTGCCCATCGTCGTACTTCTCATGCCCTTTTTGCACGCGCTGGGCAGGACTGGATGAAGCGGTGCGGCCGTCAGGCTATTACTTGGGGTAGAGGTATGAAGAAGTTCGCTTCTGTTTTGGCATCGGTTGCCGATTCCGTCCTTTCTTGTTTGTGCCTGAAAGAAGAGGATTGTTATTGGTTGAAGACACTGAGAGGTAAAACTCAGAACCGAAATCGGTGGCATGAATGCTGCATGATCTGCCTGTAGATCTCTTGCCCTGTGAAAACACTGAAAAATAGAACAAAAGAAAAACTACAAAATGTGTGTTGTGAAAATGCAAAAGTAAAGCTTGTCATGTCATCCCCTCTATGCATCCATTTTTTGTATACTTCTATGTACTTATTGCACTGGCACTACTTTTCTTTTGAAGCCGATGTAAAATGTGTGCATAGGTATCGTCGATTGGGACACACACGCACGCGAATAGACACGTGCGCACACAGAATCTAACAACTAACAGTCAGAATCCAGAGAGATTGGCCTCTTAATAGGCAGAGGACAGTGTTCAGGATCAGACTGACCTTCTCAGCTAGGGAACGGAGCGTGCACATTGTAAGAGAGGAATAGATAAGTTAGCCACGACAGAAATAGAGCACGGTTGTCAAACGGGAACCTAAAATGCTTCACCAGAGTGACCTGTGCATGGAGAGTTCAATTTGAGGGATGAATATTGTCGGTGGCTGGAGAGCGGTGTGTCATGTATGTGACTAAATAATTACCGTGGCGAATGAAATGGTGCGAACTAAGGCCGATAGTCCATTTCGAAATGTACACTGCACGAGAATTCTACCATGTGGCTCGTGAGGTCGAAAGAGCAACGGAAATCCGATAAGATGAACGAAACCTCTAGACTGCCACCCCATATACTCTTGTTCTTTTCCGTTTCTCCCGCATTATTTCATTTTTCACCGTAGTTCCGATGGCACAGCTTCTGTGAAAATATATTGGGCGCAATATACATATAATCTCCATTTGACAATTACCGGACGATGCCCTCCTCATCACCTGCTCAAACGGTCCCTATTGTTTTAATTGTCCGTAAATTAGTCTGTTAAGCCTGATTTGTTGCTCTTCATTTTCTTGCAACGGTGAAGTGCTTTCATGAGGGTGGTGATTACTTTGTGCAGTAAAATTTTCTACACAACGCTTGAGAAGTTTTGGTGGGTCTAGCTACTGGAAGGATTTCTAGCATACAGTTAAATAACGCAGCTTTTTCTTGGGCGTGCAAATGTGGTGTAGCAGGTGAAATATAGTGCCATTTACATTTAGAGCTGAATCACGTTCGATGTTCCCAACTGGTAAAGGGTGAGAGGCCACTTAAAACGGGAAGGTCCATAATTTACTCAGTACTCAAAATTCAGGAGATTTGGTCCGGTACTGTTACGAACTCACTATTGGGAAGCATAGAGCAATCGTTTACTGTCTGCATGTGGACACGTTTACAGACATCGAGCGATAATGGTCGTTGGGCCTAAATCGATAGATCAACCGGCGTTCATCACGTGACAAGAGGCCGTACGATTCGTGTGCTTAAGCCACATGTGTGCGTGTAATGTACCTGATTGCCGCACTCGCTGCATCAATAGGTGATGCTTGTATAGCTATTCTACAACTAAACTTCATCTTGTAACAAATTTCGCAAAGCTCACGCAATTATGTTACAATGAGTGTTTTCAGGTCCTCTTTTATAACTTTGTGAAATGTTGTTTATTCTCCCTGCATTTACCGTTAAGTGCGTTGGACTGACCACTCCTTTTGATCTATTTGTGATATTTTCATTATACCGGCCTATTTTCATAGTTCATTTTGCTTGTTTTTTCTAATGCCCACCAAACGTTTCTTCACTTCTGCCCGTGTGCTCTACACGGCTTAAAACTGTCTTACAACTGAATAATTTGCTCACGTGTGAGATAGAGGCTTCGTTTTCTTTCCTCTGTGATCCCTTTCGACAACCCTTCCTTAAACTGCAGTCGTTAGCCGATCTTCGGGTAGTTATTTGGCTGCCTCTTTACTGTTATTTCTTTTATTTCTTGTTCTTCAGACCTTGTTTCGGCTACCTCTCTACCTGTGACTTCTCAAAGCCCTTCTCGTATGCAAGTAGCTCTTCATGCGTCTACCTCTTTTCGATCCTCAGTGTTTTAGCTGAAATGCATTTTTTCCTCAGCAGCATGCAATCTTGGCCGTCAGTGGTCAAACGGATTAGACGATCGTCGCTCAAAAATGAGCGGAGGTTCGGATCCCTATTTCCCCAGCGATTTTGTTGGTAGACGGCTATTCGCTACCTTCTAGCCCGCTATCCCTTCTGACCTTATGCAGTGTCACTTGAATTTTCAGAGCCATGATTGCCTGTTTCTCCACCCCTACCTTTGTGGTAGGCTCTAAAGGTATAGGATATGCAACGTATACTACACTCGTGCTTCAGGCTGGATAAAAAATATTCGTCACTTGACCGTCTCCTACAAACCCTTTATGCGATGTCTTTTGAGTATAAAGTGTA
Organism: Fasciolopsis buskii; assembly: GCA_008360955.1. Classification (NCBI taxonomy): domain Eukaryota; kingdom Metazoa; phylum Platyhelminthes; class Trematoda; order Plagiorchiida; family Fasciolidae; genus Fasciolopsis; species Fasciolopsis buskii. The sequence continues at coordinate 76,163 of LUCM01000119.1, forward strand.
CAACTTATACTAAAATTATTTTCTTTTCATCTCGCATGCGTAATTTAGAGCGGATGTTACCCACAGCATCTTAGACCCACATCAGGGAAAAATCGGCCGCCGTGACCCTGGAGTAGAACCAAGTAGTTTTCCTGTAGGTCGGAAATGATATCAAACTGGGCGATAGCTGATTCTCTGCAACCGATTGTAGTGGGAAAAAGTAGGAGCGATAGCCTCACGGTCTTCAGATCGATATACGTGGAAATTCACATATGGGTTGTCACCAACTATAATTACAGCCTTGTAGACGATCCTGTTGAATAGAATGTTTACCGATGCTCAGGGTGCGGCGATAATACATATGTAGTTTGTGTTTGCATGTTTATTGTAATTAATTTAAAAGCGAGTCGAAGACAAAGAAGGGCATCAACCAGCTCAAGCGGTTCTGGTGAGACGTGAATGCTAACTGGCGGAAGACATGAAAGGATAAATACATGATTCCCTTCAAAAGGGCTCCCGATTTTTCGATCTACCGCTGTTCTCTGGGTGAGCGCCAGCGCATGAGATTCAAGAAAAGACGGAGTTAGGCTCCTCTTTACGCGTCAGAGTGCGTGACTCTGAAGTGTTGACATCCTTCGGCTGTATGGGTTGTCTGCAGTGAAAATACCCAATTCCGAGTAGATTTTTTTATTTTACTGTGCACTTTTCGCCTGCCTATAAACTAGCAGTTTTTCCAAGCTAACCGTTGGCCTTATCCGAAAATGAGTAGTATGCGATAGACTCAAGCTCAGCCCGAATTCTCCACTGATTGTAGATTTCCATACAGTTTGAAAGTTAACAAAAACATTCTCGCCTTGCAACGTTGAATTCCTATGCAACTAATTCTGTTACCCAAGAACATACCCTTACGAGATTAAGTGATGTCAAATTCCAAAATATCCCGGTTCACTGGTTATTTCATTATAAAAACAATGTTTGCGACTAAACGAAAAAATCAACTTGTGCCTCGTAGCCTGAGAATGAAACGTGCGATAGAATGTCCGTGAAACCGAAATAACAAAAACGCAGTCTGTAGTAGAATACAAGAAATAAATACCAATGGTTGCCAGGCGATAGTCTCTAGAGTTTTTTATTGTTTAGACTTTTGCGTACGTAGGTGTCCGCATTCCGGTCATAAAGAATGTCTTCACTACCTCATCAGAATACAGAGTTGGGAAAAGAGCGTAGCGAATGATAAACATATGAAATTCACGAGGGATTTTGTAGAAATTCACTCATCATCCGTTTTCGGGCTAGGTGGGGAACAGTTGAGTTCCTATGGATATTTATGCGGGAGATATGGATCGGAAGTTAGAACTAGTCTTGGTATGAGAGCGGCATTTAGCAAGGTCGTTGAGTAAGGGATGAGGCGAATCCAAAGGATTTTTATGAGCGAATTTTTCACACCCGGATAGATGTGCCACACAGTTTGGTCCAGAATTCTTTCAATGATAGGTAAGATACACCACTAATAATTGCGAAACCACGATGAAGGGTTCTAATGTCTTTAGTTAACCAGCTAAAACGACGGGAACGATAAAGGATGACGGAAAAAACAGGGATACAGTGTTTCGCTTAACTTGGAAAAACCGCAATCTTTTCATGCAAAGTGATAGTTTTCTCGGATTTTTTTTTACACAATTGAACATCTGAGAGGACCATTTTAAATTTTTTATCGATGGTGATTTTTAAGTATTTGGCAGAATCTACCCTAGTGAATGGTTCATTGTTAATGAAAGAAGGACTAGTCAGGTAAGCAGACCGACACATTTTGACAAATTAAGATGTAAGCCGGGGCGAAGAGAAGAATCAAGAATGAGAGACAATTTGTTGGGACGGTTCAGGAAATCTTCCGTTCCAGATACAGACTGACAGAGAGAGCAACTTCACCCGCACATTTGAACAATGGACCAGAGTAACTAGCATGTAGGTTACTGGCTGGCGGTGGCCAAACTGATAAGGTCGTGACGTTTGAACGCTAAGGTCGCGGGTTCGAGTCCTCCCACTGTCAGTTTCCCAATTGGCAGCCCTCTGCAGGCCGCGGCCTCCTTCCTGAAAACTGATGTACATCGTTCTTTCATTAACAAAGGAAGTAAAAGATAAAAGATAAAAAGAAGTGTGTTAAAAACAAATAGGGAGAAAGGACAGCTCCTTGTACAACTCCAGAATTGCTTACCAACTGGTTAGATTTGTCTTGTGTATTGAGTTCTGTGGATGAAGCGGATTGATAGCCATGACAAGGGGCGACTGGGACAGCCAAAGTGTTCTAGTTTGCGAAGAAGTGAAGGCAGTGATACAGAGTCGCATGCGGAGAAGGAAATATATGAATGCACACTGGACAGATTTGGCGGATGCATCCGAGGATTTGGTGATGTTATGAACCAGGAAAGCCACAGCATCCAAAGTGCACCTGTTTGATTTGTACGCAGACTGAAGGGGCCATATGGGACATTAACAGAAGAAGTTTGACGACTCAGGACGGTATTTCCTGTTAGTTTAAAACCGTATAGTGTAAGAGAGATGGGACGAAAACGTTTGGGTAGGATACTTGAATTACTAGATTTGGGGATGCTCACAATGCTGACGGGCCTCCAACAATCGGGGAAGGAATGTTTGAATAAGGAGATATTTAGAAGGGAAGTAAATACATCAGTGAGTAAAGCTGTACCGTACTGTAAGAAAGGTGGAGAAACCAACAAGACCTATACCTTGTGGTTATTTTGGTCGAGTGAAGGAATTTGAACAATTCCCTGGGAAAGAGTGTCACATCAGCCCATTCACTAGGGAACCGTGAAACAGCAGTGTCGTTACGTCGGTAAATAAACGCTCGACGGATACGGCTTATTGATTTCGTTTTCTTTCCACACAAGATCCGAATTTCTTGCAGAGTTGTCGGCTATTGCACCTGGCCGGTTTGCATACGACGAGTCGATTCGTTTTATTTCCTTTGATATTACTGATGAACGGAATCTGTTTTTCTGGAAATCCCGTGATCTATAGAGGTGTTTTTTCCGTCTCCTAGGTGATAACATGCCAAAAATCTACAAATAGGTTGGTATTATTGTTTAGGAATTCAAAAAGACCACAAATTTGCATGAAAAGGAGACTTTTAAAAAAGAATGTTTTCCCAAGAAAAATTACTGAGTCGTATTTTGATTTCGTTAGACTCCTTGAAAGCTGTCGGAAATAGACTTAGGGTTTTAAAAGTTACAGACAGTGATCACTAGTCGAAATTGGAGCACATAGTTTAAGGCACAATAACCCGGAGTGGTTGGTAATGATTCTATCTATCAATCAAATCGGACACGGTAATGGGAAATGTCGAAGCGTGATTAAAATCACGTGCGGTGATGTATACGTTATCATCGGCAACGTGATGAGAAAAGACAGTAAAGAACCGAAAAAATATGAAATATCAATTTGTCTGCCAAAACTTCAGATGACATTGAATAGCCGGCAGTAAATATCAGAAAATGTCTAAATAAATTGTTTGGGACTTTCTTGACAAGGAGGAATTTATCTATATGACCACACCGTCTCCGGTTTTCTTAGCGCTAAATTATCTGTCCGCTCGGTATGCATCAAAGCTTTGGCTGGATATTAGGGAATTTGCAGCATTTGAGTTCAACCATGACATCTAAATGCAAATCAGCGGTATGACCATGTATCGGAGGGAAGTATATACGGTAGTTTTGTGAACAGAATGCGCATGTTTGTAAGCAGTAGAGAACTTTTGGCCGGCGGGATGCATTTAAGAGCAGCCTGTCAGCCGGCACGATAGCGTCTTTCCAATTTAGTGTAAAGTCCGTGATGTACATGCGTAGTTAGGTCCAAGCGAGGGGAACTTTCGAGTGTTTGGGTAGGAGTAAATCCGACCAGAAATAGTGACGAACAATGCACATAATGGAAAACAAATCCTTTAAATTGATGAGGGACGGCATCCGGAGTGGAAATATAGCACGGTCAGTCAGATTATGCGCCATTTTGCAGTCAAGAGTTCCAGTAAGTCAAAAGTTCACGATCATGAAGTTGGTTTGGAGTCCACGTTTTGCACTGTTGTCAGGTTTCATCCCTGTTCTTCATCGGTTGAACCTTGAAAGGTCTATCAGACTTTCGTCTATCACGTGATAAAAGGCCACGATTCACACAGATAAGTCATAACCTGATATATGGGAATGACTTGAATTTTGTGCGAAATTTAGGGTTGGTAAACGAACGGTTCTTAGATTACTTATTTATATACCGTTCATATGCACTCACGATTTGTTCCGTATCTCTCACGTGTCCACTTTCTCTATTTTGTTCACTCCTTGAACTGAACCAGCTTTTGTCTAAATCTGTTCTTTTTATCAGATATGTGCTATTTTTCATCCTTTGTTTGGTTTCGTGTCTGTGTTGCATGTGCGTTATTAAGAAACTGACAGAATTCCGGTGGTACCTGAAGAATCGTGGTATACTGCTAAAAAGCTGAATACCCTATTGGTAATGCATAATAATCTTGAGAAATTTTCGAAATTCGTATTCTCCTTGTTTTTACCATTTTCTGAATAGAACGGTGCCGCTGGAGATCGAACATCCACTGACTTCGAACGTCGTATCAACGAAGCTGTCTTCCCTGGTTTACAAGGTGGCCCGCATAATAACAGCATTGCAGCGATTGCTGTTGCCTTAAGAGAAGCTGCGACCCCGGAGTTTCGGTCGTATCAAAAACAGATATTAGCAAATATGCAGCATTTATGTGCTGAACTTACAAAGTTGGGTTATAAGGTAACCGTTCTGATCCAGGCTTTTTCAATACCCGAGCGCTTGCTTTCATATAAGCCTTTGATCGTAACTGTTAATACTAGCTTCGTAATTTTATTTTACTTCACAAATTTAAAAGCCTATGGTTAGTGTGTTACTGACTACCGTGTTTAGTTTGTTCTGCTGAAATCGCATGATTACTGAAAACAATTCATCTTGATTAGTTCCAAGTTATGTCGATCATTATCTCGGTCGGGTCCACGTGATCAGGACTACTCAGAAAGTTGGGGTTGACTTTGACTATCGACTTCCTTGTGCAACCTACATTTTGGAAGAACCCTTGCTTTCATCTGATGCATTGTTGTCTCCTCCAGGAACATCAATGAAGAGTAAATCTTTTGTTCGAAATGCAGCTAGTTCAGAGTATGCGAAATTGCTCATCAGTAGCGATTTCTTCGTTGTTTGGTTGCTGAAAATGGGGTGCAGAAATGAGTCTCGAGTAATTGTAACACAAGTTTTTTACTTTGTCATCGCCTACTTCTTCATCCTCAGTGTCTTTTGTACTCATCCCGAATTATTTCGCAGTGTTGATGACGAATATTTATACTAGGGGTTCTTTCTTTACTATTATCAAAAAATACTGATCGTTAACTTAGATTAAGGATATAGAACACCTGTGTTTTTTACCAGCAAATCGTATAGTACAGTGTTGCATACAATAATTGGCGTTAGGATTGCATTCGGTGTGGCAAGTGAAGGGTGTGATCTTTTACATGACCAACGTATTCGAACTGGTTGATACCGCCTCAAAATAAATGTAACATTCTAGCCTAAACAGACCCTCATACAGCGCCGTCCTCATCACAGGCAATGATCACAGTGCCTTTGAAACTAGTTCGTTTGAGTAAACTGTGAGATTACTGAAAACCTAATCCAAGAAGTTACAAATTTTCCTGTTTCTTAGATTGTTACTGGTGGCTCGGACACACATGTCTGTCTTGTGGATCTTAGACCCAACAAACTGGACGGGGCTCGGGTCGAAAGAGTACTTGAACTGATTGGTATAGCCTCAAATAAAAACACTTGTCCAGGGGACGTTAATGCATTACGGTGAGTCGACAACTTTTATTCCAAATCGGTTCGGGGTTTTTTTCCAAATTGTAACGTCGTCGTCGATTATTCTGCAGTCCTAATTTTCACCTACCCCTTTACTTTAGACAGTCTTTTGATCTGCTGACATTGCACTCGCTAGTTGCCCCCAACGCTTGCAGTAAAAGTTGTTTCATCAAACACCTTTACTCTCTGTATTGTATTGTATAATATAGACTTTTGCATACACTAAATAATGTCGCATTCCAGTAAAAAAATGTGAGTTTAACAAATAAAATAGGGGAATAAGAGATTAATAAATAAAATAATATAAAAGATGCACTCATCGCCTCGTAAATAATATAAAAGCACCCATCCAGGAATAATCATAACGCATTAGGACAGGTTGCTCAGGAATTCAGTTGAAACCCGGTCACGGTTTGTCGAAATTCATGCTAAATACGGGACACTGGAGTTTCTATATTTATTGATTCTAGAGGGTATGGAACGAAAAGCGGATCGTGTCGAAATATGAGAGCGACACTTTGAAAGATCGTTTTGCAGAGGATGTGTGGGATCAGAAAAAATCTTGTGAGCGAATTTCTCACATGCTGATGAATGTTGATCACATAGATTGAAGGACAACTCATTTAGTGGTATGAAGGACACGGCTAATAATCGATAGCCTCCGGCGAAGAATTTAAAATCTTTTTAAATTAACCTAGAGAACTAATGAGAAAACAGTAGAGGAGAATTCGGAAAACATTGGTATGCAAATCGGGAGATGGTGCTTTATTTCACCCTGTAGCGTCGAAGCTTCCTGATTTGAAATGACAATCGTCGGAGATTCTTTACACAGGTGGAAATGTGAGAAGTCCACTACAGATTTTTATCAAAAGCAACTCCTAGATATTTTACAGAACCAAATCTGATGAATGTTTTTGCGTTGGACTACCATTACCAGGTTGGGATTCACAAGATCACCCCAGGCGTTAGGCGGAGACAATAGGCGATACGCTTCACTGTTGCAGCCAGTGGTGTTCCTGCATTCAGCTAATCCTTCATTATTCTTGACTTTCTCCTCTGTTTAAGCAGATGGTGTTGTGAGGTAGCACTTGAAACCAGAGCATGTCGGTGAAAGGTTAATGGTTGTACAAAATTAACTGATACCTGACCTACCTGTCCGAGGAAGAGCGCTGAACTATGCTCTGCGGTGAACTGAGTCGCAACCAACTTCAAGTGGAGAGTAGTTAAGATTGTGAGATGACAGCATTTGTAATGTATGTCAAGTGGTTGGCGAAAGGTGAAAATCTGGTCGATCCCACCTCGATCTGCTGTTCGAGGACGTTAATACCGCAGACTATAGTCAGGCGATGCAGCATGTTCGCAGCCAAAAGCCTGGTAACTATGAGGATAAACTGATCCCATGGTGATTAGCATGCCACAGCGTGCTCCCTTTTTGTGGATCGGTACGATCAGTGGCTGGGAATCATGATAACGGAAAACGTCCTCCTTTCCAAATATCTCGTAAAAGGGCAGCAAATGCTTTTATCGATGCATTTCTACCGGTTTGACTCTCTTTCCAATTCTGTTTAGGGATCAAATGACATTGCGCAAGAAATCCAAGTTGTTGATGTCGGAATATTTACAATAACGCGCAGATGGATAAACTGTTCCTTGAAGAATTCAGCTTTACGGAAAAACCTTTGTGTGTTTGTTCGAATGTACGGAACATGCGCAGCGTGCACAAGACAACCGCGAGGGCTGTGACTCCGTCCGGCGTGTGCTAAAGCGTGAAGTTCTGTTACAGAACTGGACGACATTCGTACTAAATTTAATACTCAGAAGAGAGGATCAGTCCATTGTTGACCACTCCAGTTACATTGATATTTGCTTAATTGAAGATGGTGGCATGGTAATATAGGCAAACATGCATATATCGAAGGCCAGAGCGACGTACACTTGATGGAAGCGCCTCTGGCATCTAACTGGGATTCCATTGAAACCGGAGAGTCATATGCGCTGTACGGCAGTGCGCGAGACACGGGATTTGAATGCTAAAGATGTTCGTCGCCCAGAGTTTTGATAATTG
>LUCM01000121.1:0-10033 GCA_008360955.1 Fasciolopsis buskii
GACCCACAAACACAAACCAGAAGTCAAGTGAGCTCTATTGTTTTTGCAGTTTGGCCGGGGGCGCCTTGATCGATAGGTGATCGCCTACCGAAACATCCTATCACAGAGCACGGTTCGATGAACGTTTTAGGCCTCAAAAGTTTCAACCGCGCAATACTTAAAATAGCGTCAATTTCAACATACCTCGAAAGGCACAGATTTTTGCCGAAAATGTCCAGGGAATTAGAGTGTATGGTTCCAAAATCACTACGCTGGGCGCTGTCCGTAATGCCTCCCTTTTTAAATTTACTGGTGAGCGGCTTCTGTTGGCTTTACTTGGAGGTGCCTGGCTAGACGGTGCGGGCGGTGGGATCATAATCGTGGGAGAAGGTTTACATCGATTTCGTTGGCATCCAGATTTACGGTAAGGGCCCCTCATTTTGTATAAGGGAACAGTAACAGGGCACTTCCGTTGAAAGGGTATCCCACTGTTTTCCAATAGCAGGTTGAGCTTGATTAAAAGCGGAAGGGCTATATCCGGGACGCCTGGATGGATGACGGCTGATGGATGCCGTCGGAGTCGAGAGTTGGGAAGGGTTTCATTATGGTGGTTAGTTGCAAAACTGCAGTCTTGGAAGGTTTAACGGGGGAACGTGTTTAGCTGATGAAAAGACTTTCACGAAGGGAATGAAGCTGCCTTTTCTGAGAGAAGAAATTATACAAGTAGTGGTTAAACTTCTCTGGAGGGTCTATGCGAGTTTCCGCTTTCAGCAGGATGGTGGTCGGGAATTTCGGCAAGTGCTAAGAGTCACACACGAACCTTGTCTAGAACGAGTTTGCGATGGTCTCCGCATATTTGACTAGTGCAGTTACTTTGTTCTGACTTTGTGAAGCAAGTTTCTGTGATAAAACTAAGAACCCTAACTAGCCGGTTAATAAGAGAGGAATTGCTAGTTGAGTGAAACTTGTTTTCAAGCGCAACGACTTCTGGCTTCACAGAAATACCTCGTTGTTGTCTCAACTTAGTTGTTCGTCCCTAGGCAAGGTGAAGGCACGAGAAAAGATATATTCAACTTGAGGATTCGAGGTAAGGAAGAAACCAACCCATTTTCGATAAATATATCGACATATTTATCGAAAAATTCGACAGACATGCTTGTTTGCATAATCAAGTGGTACACGGGTATTACAACTCACATGGAACAAGTGCGTACTCATGTCGGGACAAGGTGAAGAGAAACGGCAAAATGGCATTCTAAGAGGAACAAAGTGTTTATATGCACCAGTGATGCTTTTCACGGGAGCGAGGTTCATTTGGAGGGTCGTGGCTGGTGTCAGTATATACCAGCAATAGTTGGATTTACCTAGTCTATAAAATGAACATGAATGGTAAACTGCCATGAAGAAAGTCTTCAAAGGCCATGAGTGCAGGCTAAAAATTGCCCTAATGGACCGAAGCACATAGAGGGACCAGTACTGGTGGCAAGTAAATGCTCAGTATTGAAATGGGATCGGAAAAGAACGTAGGTCTTTTCCCTGTGGATCTTGCAACCTAGAAAATGGTTAGAAGCCTTTTGGAAATACCGAGGTGCGAAGAATATTCATGAAGAGGCTTGGTAAACCATTGTTTGAAGACATGAAGCATGGAAGCGTTGTAGATATTAAGGAAAGTGACGATTAATAGGATATGCGCCAGATAATATCTGGCGCTTGTAAACCAATAGAGAACAGAGAACGAGTCTCTTTTCTTTTGTTTACGTTTGGGGGCCTAACCGATGGCAATTAATGGCGGTTGTCGAGGCGAAAATTTTGGATGATGTTCGTGGTAGACGATGGTGGCTGCATCTGAGGCAAGGATCTAAGTGTGGGTGCCATCATGGCAATTAGATATTAACGTGGTGGGCATGTTAGCCACGGGCGGGCAGCTCCGAACATAAATCTGTGTAATTGGGAGGACTTGCCCGCTTAAAGAATGGTGAGCGTTGTGGACCAGTTTGTGCGGCCTCGATTCCTAGACAGACTTGCCATAGGTTCATTAGTTTCCGCTGCTGAATAATGCAGATTAACGACAATGTCCTATTTATCGCGGCCGGTGGAGCTGGTTGTGCTTGTCTGTCCTGGGATAGTTGATCTGGGCCTTGGGTCAGTTTTCTTTCACGATGTATTCAGACGTGCGAGGGTGTGGTCAGAAACTATATAGTAAACCTTTGGCGGGACACGAGTGCAAACGCGCACATCTGGAACGGAAAAAGGGGGAGAGGTAGCAGTCTGGATGCATTGCAGCTGGAGGTTACGGCGTGTAAAACAATAAGAACCAGAAGTGCTAAATGTTATGTAGAATGGGACATTGAACGATGCCAACCTTGGCTCTTGGAATGGGCTAATTGTCACACGCATACAGAACAGAGGCAAGGACATCAAATGTTAGTTTTGGGATAACTGAGAATGTGACGTGACCACTTGTATCTATTATCATGTCTTGCTGCACACGTCCTAAATGAGGTCGCATGATAGGTGAAAAGTTCAGTTGGCATTGCTCCATTGATGGAGTTCCTGTCCATACCTACAATGATATGTGCTCATGGAGACTACTGGGAAAAATTGCTGGACACCGTTTATTGGGTTGGGGTAGGACATCCAGCGTTATATTAATTCGGTATCCCATGCCCGAATTACAGGCAAGCAAAATAAACTTTGTGGTGTAATTGTCTTCCCAATTTCATTTTTGAAGTTGGCGGATGCAAGAGGAATCATTTTTACATTTTGGGGTAGTTTATTCTCTGGGAAAGAATATTTGGCGATGAAGAGGGTTCTCCTAAGTTCTATCTCCAAAATGGGAACTTGCACTGACTGCAACCATTCAACTTCCCATGGAACTAAATAAAGCCATTACCATCTACATCCGTGATAGTTGTGGGCAATTATCACGCGCGAACCGTGGAAGGCGATTTTGAATGTCCAGTAGGAAACCACTCTCGCGTGCATGACGCAGCTGGATCTGCCGTTTCGGCCAAGGCACAACGTTTTGGGTCGCACCTCCTGTTTCCACTGCAGGGAAGCGGATTTCTGGTTAGGTGTTCTATGTACGGGAGGCATATTCAAACAAACCTTGACAACCCAGTTTAACTTCGCGCTTTGTCTTCGTGCCGGAGACATCTCTCCTTATGTTCCATGGTTCAGCCTCCTCAAGAATCCATATTGACCTGAATCACTGACCTCTTCAAAACAAGCCTTTTCTTTTGCGGCCCTTTCCAAATCCCCTTTGGCAAGCTCAAACTTCCGTGTACTCAAGTTCTGTATAGCCAGAGCTGAAGAAAACTCGCTCTTACCCGAAAACTACGTGATTCTAAACACCACCCTCATTTACCATACGTTCCATTAAAGATTACTTTCACTGTTTTAATTTTAGCGCTGTTATATCTCAAACGAGCGTGGAAGAAGAAAGTCAGTAAATTTTAAGACCCGGTTAGAAACAAAATGAAGGCAGGTATTTCTCGTGATGCGGATTCCGACGGCAGATGGACAGGGTACTAATTCCGTGAATGGACTTGGCATACAAGTTGTTTTGCACTGTGACCCTTTTCCTATCACGAAACGCCCAGAACATCCCATTCTGATTTTCAGGTAATGTCAGTTAGCTGAGACATTAAGCACAAGGAGGAGAAAACATGGGTGCCACTCTGTAAAGCATGGCCAAAGAACATCCATTAAATAGCTTTTGGATCGGAATTCATGAGGTTGCTCTTATAGGAATGAATTTGTGACCCTAAATGATGCATGCTGTTGTTTCCATGAAACTTTGTTTTGTTTGAACTCACCGCGCAATTTTGACACTGTGTTCAAGACAGGCGTGAGCCACGATGGTATTTTTGTACAATGGCTTCAGGTCTCGTTTTGAGTCCTTGTGATCGCGTATTTAAGGTTGGTTTGCACTTTCATGCTCGTTGACCTAGTGATCCATCATCGTAGAATTTGTAATTTGTTTGTTTCCCATTTGGAATTCCACTTTGCCCATGCATTGTTCAAACGCCACTGACGATGCTTAGATGGATTACATTGCAACCAGCGTACATTAGAAGTTCTCAGAGGAAGACCTCAAATGTGACGTGGCCAGGAGGCAACCGAGTAAGTCTCTTCTAAAATTTCAGGTGCCAATGCTGTCGGTGAGTCCGTCAGATCTCCAAGTATGTTCAGTCCCAATTTGTTTTAATGATTCCAACTGCTGGCACGCCGGTGGTTATAAGTGTATAAGTCCAGACCTGGCCTCCGCTAAATAGCAGGCCGCGATCGCAAGCGGCAGAACGATTTTATATTGAGCGTTTAACAGCAATGCAAACGCCAGTGTCCGCTGCCTTTTCTCCAGTTATGTTTTTCTGTGGAAAGAATGAACATTCAGGGAAAGCAGAGAGTGGACCCACACAGACGAGGGAAGATAAGAACGAGACAATAGCCAACAGCTGGAACAAAGTCTAGCCGTACAAATGTACCTTGTCATGCATTCTCATTCGACAGAAGATGAAAACAAGATCACATTGTACAAGGTCCGTTGCCACATTTTTTGATAACTGCAGCCATGCAGTCGACATGGGGTACCTACTTTACCAAAGTTTACTGTGCTTCTCTCATTCCACGTTGCCGCTTCATCTACTGGCCTCCACATGACTTCCTCCAGACCGTTGGAGGGAGGGAAAACAGGGCGCGGTGGGGTAGACGAGTGTTTACCATAAACAACACCAGACCAAACCTGCGTTTTCTGCTGCGTTTTGCATGCGATGTTCTTAAAGCCGATGTCTCACCCTATAATCCTAGCCTTTATATTATTCAGTCGGTCACTCCCTCCAATCGTGGCCATACTACATGGACATCGGTGATGGAACACCTCCAACCGATAGACATCCTCCACACTCATACTTCATGTCTGGCAACCATGCAACGGAAACAAGTAAAATGCCGCACAGCACACACGACATTTCACTTTCGGCGAAGCATCAGGCCGACGCTAAAAGTGCTTCGGTACTGCGTAAGCCTTTGGAACCTTCCATATACGCGTATATACCTCCACTGCCGAGCTACCATCGTTCGACATGTAGCCATCAAGGTAAGTGAAACGGTTCTTGCCTATCCAATAATAAGTTTGCGGTTACTTTCGTCCAGTCTTTTAACAGTGCTTTATACTCTGAAGGTGCGAAGCACATGCCATTAGACACATGGTGTAATTTTCAGTAAAAGAGCGCAAAGTTAGATGCAATAAAGCTACATATCCTGAAACGGCACAACGTTCGTTGCTAACAGCATCACACTAGGTAACGCTGGCAGCACAAGCGTCTGATAGCAAAATTTTATTCTTATTGTAATAGCCTTGTTCCGATATTAATATGCCAGAAATGGCGAAAAATTCGGGAGTAGATGGTGGTGAACCCGCGGCAATTACATTGCCCAGCACTTCCGCATCACGGAGCTTGAAGAAACGCTTACGACTGACATTCCTGTTTTAAACTTTAGAACGAAATCCAGTACACTGACTTCGCTGGTCTAACATCGGATATCTAAGGCCATGGCCTCATAGCATAGCCTTCTCCGAAGCAACACACTATAAGGAACTGAGCTCTTTTTCCTTGTGCCACATCTCTGTCATTCCGCGATGTCACGATTGGTTGAAAAGTCCGTCTACTTGTTTACCTATAAATGGTAATGGGTCAGAAATACAAGGTCAAATGCGCTGTATGCGATAACATAGAAAACATTATAAAATTATTCATGTAATTCATCGTGAAAGATCAATCGATGCAAACATGGATCTATCATATCCTACAATTATTTGTCAGATTTAATTGGCAAAGTTTCCACCATGGAGTTCATTTCGGATAAAATAGAACGGTCACTGCAATGTGCTAATTTTGACCCCATTGTCGACAACCTTGAGAGAACATTAACCTGCAGGAATAAGTAAAAGTGGGGGCTGCTTCATTATGACATCATTCTTAAATAGAGGGGAAACCCGAAAAATACCGAAAACCTTTGCGCAATGTCCTCATGCCAAAATTTGCCAAAATTAACTACTTCAAATACGAAGAACAGGAAAAAACAACTGATGTCATAAATCGGGGCATAACTCATCGATAAAAATAATGGGCGATCAAGATGGCGGCACCCACAAAAAGCCCGACCCATTTAAACAAATGGACCTCATACCAAATTGCGCAAGTGACAGAAAATATTCAGTAAATTTACAGATAAATACCACCAAACTGGTTTTAAGGGACAGCTTGCCTTTTACACATCAAAAATTTATTTATGAGCCCTACTCTGCCAATTTATTAACATGCGCAGACGGCGGCCACGTTGCTACTTGGGAAACATCATCCCTTCAATCATGGTCAAACAACTTCTCTACATTTCTCAGTTTCAACCATGAAACTTGGAGGCCCACAATAAATCGACAGTGACGAAGTTGACCAAGAATAATGGAGCGGGTCTTCCTTGGCGGAAGCTGTAATAACGGCGATCAACCTAGTGTTTTGTTGTCGCACCTGTTAATTCCCTAGTCGTTTTTCGACAAAAATCTGTGCCTTTCGAGGTATGTTGAAATTGACGCTATTTTAAGTATTGCGCGGTTGAAACTTTTGAGGCCTAAAACGTTCATCGAACCGTGCTCTGTGATAGGATGTTTCGGTAGGTGATCACCTATCGATCAAGGCGCCCCCGGCCAAACTGCAAAAACAATAGAGCTCACTTGACTTCTGGTTTGTGTTTGTGGGTCACAAACAAATGCGCGACCAAGTTGCGTATCCGTCCTATCCCTTTCACCATCGGCCGGAATAGCCTTTCGAATTCCGCGCTGTTTCCGTGTGACTGCTCAGTCAACGAGGAACCTGGCCCGTTCCATTCAGTTGTGCGACTAAATGACATAAAGGCTTAGGCGAAAATCATTCTGTATTCAACCCACATCAGACTCATTCTGGAGTAGTGCCTTCAGTCTGTTCCAACATGAAGCAATGCGACAGAGTGGCAATTAAAAACGTTCAGCGTGCATTTACGAAGCAGTTAATCGGTTACTCTGCAAGCCTGAATTTCATGGAACCCTGTGAGTCGCTGAAATTAGGTTCCTTTTGGCCCCAACGCACAAGAGCAAAACGGGCGCTCCTTAACTATATCATTTCAGGGTACGGCTGCGTCTTCGCAACTCGCATTATAAACCAACTCCCACATTCTCTCCGAAATGCAGAGTCCACTACTACTCTCTCAGCTCCAAAGACGTCAGTTAAGGCCAACTTCTTTATTGTTAAATGTTCGTCAATATAAAACAAGCCTCCCAAACAGTTGCCCATTTTATCGCCATTATCTGCTGCCTTCAAAAACCAAGTTCGTATAATAGTTACTGTATTCTTTTGGATTATTCTTTATCACCCATACTCACCTGAGTGTCGAATTTATGAGATCGAATTTGGAGTCTGTAAAACACATTGATGTCGCCGTTTCGTTTATTGCTGAAAGGAAAGTAACTCTCTACTTATAGCACCACATGAAAAACCAAAACTAAGTCGGAATATTCATTCCTTTGTTTTTCACTTTTCACTGATATCTCCCCGTCCATTTTAGACACTTTGGAATTCCTACCTCTTGAATCATCATAGTCCTAAGTGCAGCTTCTCAGGTGTCCCCGTTGTATGTTATTCATTGTGTTGTCGTTTTTTCCAAATCCAAGTACACATCATATAGCAAACTAACTCATCTCTCAGACTTTAATTCAAACTTAGCTCTGACACTAGCGCATGCCAACCATATACATGCAGTTCCATGTCGGAATAACCTCACCCATCTTCTGTCTTCACGGGGGATACCCATCGCTGTTTAACGTGGCTCGATTTCCACAAACCTAATAGTTATAACTGTATATGGAGTTTCCAACCCATAGCTCTCTCCATTCCACTCCCTTACCGATTTAAAAATCTTCACCAAAATTTGTGACACTCCTGCCATGCCACCGTCTTCGAATATCAACAGTCGCAATCATCTTAACTTCTCAGTTTTCATCAACGCCTCTCAAAAAACAAACGTCTTTGGCTCGTTGGAATCACCTTCGTTTCTGACGAACCCAAACGACCACCAGACAAAACTAGGTCAGCACCTAAGATTGGTTCTCCCCCAATCCCCATCGGTATCTCTCCGACCATTTTAGATATTTTGAACCCCATACGGTCTCCGTGAACATAGAGTCCTAGTTGATTTCCTTCATTCCCGTTTCCACTTTCCATGCTTACTGGTCCCAACCATTTCTTGTGCTTCAAAAACATGGTCTCCTAGAGTATAATATAGCGCATGAATTCTACGCTGTTAATTTAGCCAGTCCCCAGTGCGTCTTTTTACTCAGCTTGCTCAGCATTTATACCCGCAGCCTTTTTTCATTTTCCGTCCCACCGAATACCGACTCTTTTCCCTTTATCCATGAGCGTAGATAATGCATACGCTAGATTAGCTTGTCCATCTGTTGATGCGCGTACAGATAACCCGGGTTGCTCACAACATCAGCCGCCTCTCCTATAATTTGGGTTGCACTAAACCCTCCAGCACTTTCACACTCTGAGCCGCTCGTAAGATTGATTGCTTCTTAATCCGCAGCTGGCGGATAGATCAGATCACCGCGCGTATTTTCCTCTTCCAGGTCGTTCAGTTCTGTTTAGATAAGAAAACTTACTTCACCCTCTGGCTACCGCGGATTCGGCTCACCCATGATTATCCACTCCTGGAAAAGTGATGCCGAGATTCTCTTGCGTGTACCATATTTGCATTCGCTGCTTCAACTGACAAATAACTTAGCGTTACCAAAGTGATGCAGGCGCGGTCATATCCATCGCTTTGGCCGACACGCAGCAGGCGGACAGCCCCGATACAGCGGTGTGCGCGCGCAGATATATTGGCAGTTCACATTCTATTCGCACTTCTCAACTGTGTATTTCGGATTGGGTGGCCAGCACTCAGTCAGCCCCACTCATTACCAATGTTGTGGTAAACAGCACACTAACTCTTAAGTTCACGTGCGCCGTTTTGTGCTGGCTTCTTCTTGCTCCTTCCCAAAATCCTTCCGTCAAAACCACACAGAACGGACTCATAAAGGATGGTATTATTATTGGCTTCTGATATAAACTGATGTTCAAAATGCATCTTGACATTCGAAAACAGCGGAGGACAGTCATTTTTCATCAACCCCTATTCTGGTCTACAAAATTTGGCAACAGACTGATGCTCCTGGTAACAGTTCTCCACACGAGTCCACCAGACTATACAACTGATTAATTTAGCATGTACCTTAGGTCAATATAATTAATATTATGTATTATTATGCATGTTCCCCTTAATCTGGGCGAGGGGCACGGCGCAAGGGCGATGGTCAAAATAGTGCAAAAGAAGGCACGGTATAAGACGCCGCGAATACAAACAACGAAATATTCAAATGGAATGTTTTTCGCTCACAAGGCTCATAACAGGCATAATGTGACTTGCTAGACACCGCAGGTATCGAGTTTTAAAATCAAAGGCTAGATTTTTTTTTTTATGTTTTTTTTTAATTTTTGTTTTAGAATTGATTCGCCAAGATTTTTTTCTTTGACTGCTTGCCATTCCTGACACTGCGAGTATTGCTGTGTTTTAATGCATGAAATGTGCTTATCGTGGAGCGCAACAATGATTGGCTGGAAGGGCAATGCCGTCGCCGCCAGTTGGCCGATCCTGAAAGAGCTAGAGAGTTTTATGGTGAAGATTGAGGATCAATAAATTGGATGTTGATTAACGGAATGGAGATTCAGGTCAAAATCCAGACTTGGATATCATATGAGGCCAGTTTTAAAACTGCGGAAAAATTGTGCAAGCACAGTCCGTTGAAGCAAGAAAAGCGGGGCGACACGGGATAGAAATTGTTGTAATCTTAAGATTAATACATGAGGTTTTGTCTTGATAAACTTTTGGATTTCACCGAATTTTCAGCTTTGGTCCAGAGATGAAAGTGGTGTTGTTAAAAAAAGCAAGACAACCGGAATCAAATGACGGCGACG
Source organism: Fasciolopsis buskii (assembly GCA_008360955.1). Lineage (NCBI taxonomy): Eukaryota > Metazoa > Platyhelminthes > Trematoda > Plagiorchiida > Fasciolidae > Fasciolopsis > Fasciolopsis buskii. The sequence goes on from LUCM01000121.1 coordinate 10,029, forward strand.
TCTTG
>LUCM01000125.1:0-21215 GCA_008360955.1 Fasciolopsis buskii
GTATGGTCCGTGTGCATAATTTTTAACTCAAGACAATTCACCATGTGATACCAGCGCTCAACTCATCGTTAAGAAACCATGGGAACACTGTGGTGAAGTTTAACAAACCGTCGAGAGCCTGCCCGGTAGCGTAATGGCTGAGGCGTTCGACCCAAAATCGTTCGTCCTGGGTTCGCGTCCCAGTTCGGGCGAGAGATAAGTTGATTGCTTCGAAGGAGTAACAGGGCTGAATGTTACAGGTGGTACTGACCGGAACTAGACTAATGGATACTGTTAAGTAATCTAAATGTGTGAAAGCGTCTTAAGGATCTCTTCACCTTATTCGCAACCGAACATTTTGATTACAGCAATGAAATGGGATAAGTAACAACGTCTTCATCGATTTTGCTGAGAGACGCCTCAATTCGTTTTCCTAGTCGTTCATCTTAGCAAACCAAATTCATTTACGGTCTTTCTATGCCGCTTGACCAAAACCGTTCGGACGCAGCGAAAAAGTCTCCTTTACTAAACTGTTCTTCTGGCTGTTGAGCGCTGAATTCCTGCTTTGATCACCTGTAATGGGCGAGTTTACATGCCATCTCATCGCTGTTGGTTGACGGCTATTCTAGAACAGTTTGGCCTCACACAATAACCGATGCCCTATGAGACATCCTTTGTGCACGCTCACAGGATGATAGCCCCCTTGCAAACCGTGCTCTGAAGATGTATTGGTTGAAAGTTGGGTCAAGTTGGTCAACCGATGACATGACAGTAAGATGTGAAAACTAATTAGTCGACTGGGCAATGTAGTTGCAGTTAGGCTACCAGATTTGGATTCACGAAATCCCACAAACGATGGCTGAAAACGATGTTGACGTGGCTCTGTGGCACATTTGGTGGATTTCTTACTTTAAAGATTTTTGCTGACCCGCAAATTCCTCAGTTTATTGTCTTGCAGTTGATATTTTTCGTCCTCACCCCTGTTTGAGCAGATGGTGCAGTGAGATTGTAGCCAAAACGAAGGCCCGTTGGTGCGAGGTTGATAGTTGCATAAACTGAAATCAAAACCAATGACAAGTGATTTTGTGTTTCTCGGCCAGGTTTTCTTATCGGAAATTGGTCAGGATTTGCCGTGGTAGCAGTTCATATCCTCAGTTTTCCAAATAATTGGCCACGGCGAAATTCCGTTAGTATAGGCATCCATTTGACAGAAATGACAGACATTATCACTTACACTTAGACTGCACACTTCGCATTTATTCAGCGCTAAAACTTTCGGTTTTCTTAATATCGTCGGAATATGGTGGGAGAACTATCTCAGTAACTCAGAGATTAGATGTGAGTTAATAGGCCGTAGGTTGAATCTTTAGCAGGAACAGTGAATCGGAATAGGTCAAGATAGTTTGGACGTGTTAGGCATGCCTACAATGTTTTGAAATCTGTTTAGGCTGTCGCTAAACCTAGCGATTTCAGTCGATCGTCTTAGCTCAGGCTACATCCCACCCCGATTAATCAAGCGAAAACGATCAAAATGACCTCTGGTACTTCAACGCAACTTTCGTTTATCCGTCATAATGAGACAGCTTGTATAGGCCCACACAATGGGAGGGTTCACTTACCTCCCGTCTCTCGGCCCATAATCTACTTTATCTCCACATCGTACGCCGCCTGGTTCGCCCCTGAGCATGTCACAAATAGGACCACCTTTCCCTTGTTCCAGAATTAGGCTGCCGGCTCTCGGGCCTGCTCCCTGGGTTTTGTGCGTGCAGCCTGGCTTGCCAGAGAATGCCGTGTCCTAGACACGATACGTCATCATGGTAACATGAGTCGTGGGATCGAAACAAAGCGGCTTTGAACTTTTGGTACGGGATGGCAACACCACCATGCACACAAAGGTTGCTTCGCTGTTGCTATGGTGTTCGAGTTAGGTAAGGCCCGGAGGATGGGTCGGGGTGGCCAGTCGATGACATAGAAAGGCGATATGAGAACCCTAACCATAGGATGTGCCATGATAGCTGAAACGGTCTGAAACGGAAGCAAAACGAAACCCCCCCTACTCTCACACCCAAATTTAAACAAGCGCAGACATTAAATCTGAGTTCGACAACCCCCAGCTTAGTCAGGGTTTTGCCATGATGTGTAAGCACAACAATTCCCAGCTGAATCCGAAAAACCTGATTGACTTAGGATTTGGCCGTACGTCACGAACATGATCTCAGTCTTCATTTGGTCACGCAATTGAGCTAGGCTAAGCTGGGCCCAAGAACGGAGGGTCTCGGCGATTTTGGAGGGCAAAAGCACGACGTAAGATAAGTTGAGCCCGTCATCATCTGCACTTTGGGCGGGCTTGGCTCATCTCACCTCGTACGTTTGGGCCTGGATTCTGCCGAGAATCTCCATTCTTGGGCCCGTGAATGGTCTTGATTCGCACAGTTCAGCCTAGCTCACTTGCATGACCAGATTAAAATTCAGATCATTGTGTCTGAGGCACGACCCAAGCCTCAGTTACTCAGGTCTCTCGGACTCAACTAGGTTTCGTTGTGCTTGCAGTTGATGACACAACCGTGATCGAGGCGAACTCGTGCTACAAGCAAGCGAATTCGGTACCTGTGCCTGTTTACTTTGGGATGCGAGACGAAGGAGCTTCGTTTTACTCCAGTTTCAGACCTTTTCAGTTATCTTGGCGCACTCTGTACTGGACTGGGCCCAATAGGTGCAGCTAGACTATCGCGCTTGGGCCCACGAGAAACCCGCAAGCGAAGTTTGGAGGTAGTGGGTTTTGTGGCTCAGTGTCGGCGTTAGTGGCGCTCATTCATTCACAGCCTTTTCATTTCTGTAAAATTTGTCAGCTTATTACTGTCCAATTGATCTCTTATTATTTCTCGTTATTTTTTGTTTTTACTTGCCAACACTGAGGTAGCAACCAAAGCCAAGGCACGTTTGTGCAAGGTTAATGGTTGCAAAGTCTGAATTGACTGAAAGCGCCAACCAATCACAAGGCTGGTCAGCAAACAAGTTCCCCTGTGTACACAGTATGATTCAAACAAGTTTATCGAACTGTGCAGTACTACTGGACTAACCCAAGCGTAGCAGCCAATTAGAACCTACTCAGATCTCAAGTCAAGTGCTGCAAACATATTAACCGTTAAATACATCGAGATGCAAAAAGTACCTGACCCCGGTGGACCCCAAACATTGGCCATCCAAAAATCTTTCACCATGGTCCCACAGTTCATGTGACATGCTACATGTAGCTCTCAGATGTGTGGTGTCAAACTTCTTTTTAACTAGGTCTTTTTAATTGCTGGATTCATCAAGTGATCGAATCAGGGCGAACAAAAAGCGAGTCAGTATATCCAAAGTAGTTTGGTGGACGTAGCCAACGGGAGGGAAAAGGCGATACCGAATTGAAAATGGTGTTCTCCATTTATTGAACCATTCCAGAATCGCACAGTTCATGTCAAACATGTGTATCAAGCAAAATGGATGGATGACCTAGTCACTACTCATTAATTTTGTTCAAAAAAACGTGTTTGCACGGCAGTTTGTGTGATTTTTCCTTTTCCCTGTTAATTTCACCCTGACTAAAGCTGCATAGCGGTAATTCTATCTTAAGGCTTCGCAAGTCTTCTACTGTACGAGTACATGGAGTGTTTGCTTTACTCCACCCGGAATCGGGGGTATAAAGTAAACATGCATGAAGTTTTAGCTGTTTTTTGCGATCCGAAAAAACGGAAGATGGTCCAAGATACCGGCTGACCTGAAGACCGTTGCTCATTCCTAGGTGCAACACAATAAATGTATGTGCACTTGCTGTGTAGGACCAAATGTTTAGCTGTAATCAAAATACAAGTGGAAGCTTGGTAAATAGGAATAAACACTTGTCTGGTGCGATAGCCCTGCACTGCTCAAGAAGAATGAGTCTGCCACTGCTGCCTGGATTGTAAATTACTCGACTGGTATTCCGTCAGAAATCGTTACAAAATAGTTGCAGTGGGACTGCACCTTGATGTGGTATTACGGCTTGTGTGCCTCCATGATTCGACGAGCTTAACAGGTTAGCTTATCTTAAACCGCAGATTCAATCAAGCGTTGAAGGTCAGTAGTTAGAGGCCCGAGGAAATAACCTGCAAGTCCCCAAAGCTGGGAGTTGATTTGCATTGGCAACTCATTACGAATGTGAGTGGTGTATTAAGTGACACAAGTAGATGGAATTTTCTTCACTCACTGCTGCCTTGTGGGCAGTTTCTTTTAAAAATCAGGGGCTTTGATTGAAAAACCCTCATCGTTCTTCTGCTTAATGGCTGGACTTCCAAAAACCAGGATACATAGCACAAACCCAGTAATCTCTATACCGCATCGATCGCCACGCCGAATAATCAGGACTGCACTGCCCATTGCTTCGAGCAGGACAGACAGTGATTGCCATGTTTCTCATCCGAGTTCTCGAAATTGGTTAGCGATCCACTGCGGTGTGAGCAACCGCGAAGCATCAACTGTCTACAGCTTCCTTTTCGCGGGAAATCTCTCTAATTTCCGTCCTTTCGAGGTGAGGAACGTTCAGGTTGCCACGAAGAACCGCGGCTCGACATATTTACTCGGTGGCACATATAGAGGAAGGGTCAGAAATAGTTTGCCAGCCTTACTGCAAACTAGGTGTCCAATTAAGTTGGCTGCTTTTATTTGCCTCACACCAAACAAGACCGGGTAAAAACCAACCTTAGCCAGAACAATTTAAGCCTGAAAATAAATGCATGCTGTATCTTTGAAATGCACACAGTGGATCCCATATCCATAATCACTTCGTAGCCCAGACACAACTTCATTCTCTCGATTCACTCTTCACCTGTCAGGTGATCCGGTTTTGAGCAGTCATGGTCAATCTGGTGTTAGGATCCCCCCTGGGAATAAGAGCCGAGCGTGCACTACACTGTTAGACTGGATCCTAGTCAACAGTCGATTGTGTGCAGCTAGGTTGAACAGTTATGCACATGCCAGTAACAATCAAATGAAGCGTCGTTGTTCGTTAGTAGTGTTTACGTATAAGCTCACCGACTGGAGCTCCCCTGAAGACAAAGAAGAGTTTTACTGGAACTTGTCCCGATTACAAGGACATGTGCATTCGACGGATGTTGTCTTCATTGCCGGGAATTTCATTGCCCAACTGGGGTAGTCAGTGGAGTCAGAACGGCAAAATCAGTCGACAACGGTGATCGTCCTATTCAAATTTGGTCTGACAATGGGCTAATTCTGGCGAACAACGTCCTCCACCATGAAAAGCGACATCGGCTCACCTGGCGCACTCCCTCGCCTCCACAGCGGTGGACTCAAATCAACCATCTGTCTACAAATCGATCACCGGTGCCGCGGATCAATCGAAAATAGTCCATCATTCTGGTTCATGCTCGTGCACTCAGATCATGCTTTGGTATGTGCTCGCTTTTGTTTGAGCCTAGCCTGTGGTCACATGCGTAAATCCTTGAGATGTCGGCTGACCAACAGCAGGAAAAATGACCGTGGAGAGTCGTCGGTAGGGAAGTGTAGTTTGGACCGCGGTGGGCGGTAATATTAACAATCTTTCAATTCTGACACTGAAGCCGCGCGCAAGCAAGGTAGTCCAAAAGTCCTGTCGCTCACCAATTCACCGTAAGTAGCGCCGGCCAGTGCATTGGGGAGAACACCTTAGGGAGCAGTTTCGTTTCCTACATTCCTACTAGTGAGCCAATGCAGGTGAATACCAACCCTCTATTCAAAATCGGAGTTACAAGATACAGAGATCTGCTGAAAAGGAACGGAGCATCTGGACCACATGGACCGTTTCTGTGCTTCTTCAACAGCAATGACAATGTGCTAATTCCACAGTTAAGAAACCACTAGGGATTAATCAAAGCTAAAGAACCAACTCTTGAGAGCTGATTTGAATTGACGATTACACCAAGTTGCAAGAAAGATGATAGGTTGCCACCTGAAAAACACTGGGGAATTAGTTCGGTAAGCGTCGCATCCAGACTGCTCGCAACCACCATTTTCTGCTGGTTTCCGTCTCGGTAGGCGTTCTGTTGCCCAAATCTTAACCGTGATTTGGATCTTTGAAAATTGGCGCATGTTTCGTAGACCCGCGATTTCTATCTTTCTAGATTTGAGAGTGGCGTTTAACTCAGTCGATCGTGCAACTCTGTGGCGCTGCCTCTTCTCGAAGGGTGTGGCAGAGAGAATTCTTTCACCCATCAAATTTTCGCATGCGAAAAGAAGAATCCGAATTCGTGCTTACAACGATCTTTCACCTGAGTTAACCATAAAAAGTGGTGTTCATCAGGGGTTCATGTTTCACCTTTTCTTTCCAATTTTTGAATTGAAATTATTGTGTGCATATCCCAATCCTCGTCCGTGAACAGTGACATTCATATTCGTTTTGACAGTATCCTGTGTGGCTATTACTAAACAGTCGTCGTACTAATGAATGAAGGTTCACTGGAGCTAAAGTTGTCTTCGGTTTTTTTTTCCTAGGTATGCCGTGGATACGTTTTGCACTTTCGAAATTTAAATTTCTGTTGCTGGGTTTGATTGGCTTAAGGCGGTATCTTGTTTTGCCATGGGAGCAACTCGCTTATTTGGATTGAATCAGTTGCCGTACATCAGATGAAGGCGTGATTGGCATTTGCTTATTTGAACTATCTGTGACCTCCGCATGACATCCAGTTATCTTTCAAAGATTGAGAATACACATCAGCAGTGAGGTCGCTTTTGCTGTACGGCTCCGAAACATAGCCGTCGAAAACAGAAGATATGGGAAGATTTTCGGTGTTTGAACGCCGTTGTGTTCATGTTTTGCTAACTACGATGTAAGAGTTTTGTGAATATCTTTGAGGTCAGGCATGAGGTGCTGGATCTTAGGGCTCAGTTTTAGATCAGGCACTGAATCAGAATAGGTTAACGTGGTTGAAAAGTGTTTTGCGCATGCCCACTGGACGACTGCCTCGTTGTGCGTCGTTTTTCGATGTGGGTAATTGTTGGATAATGGTTCGAATTGGCGAATCGTTGATATGGGTATAAGGTATGAAAACTGCAACCAGTGGACTGCTATGTGTAAGGTCAGTTAACAAGCCGGACTGTGGTCTACGCGATCCTCCCAAGCATTGACTTGCGACAATGTGTGATATGACTCAATGCCACAGGCAGTGGCGTTCTTGCATTCAAAACGTTTCCCTTTCTGTACAATATTCAGTCTTCACATTTCTTCGTTTTTTCTGCTTTAGCGGATGATGCTCTGGGATAACAACCAAAGCTTTAACACGTTCGCGCATGGTTAGCGGTTGTTCCAGCTGAACTGACCTAGTGTTACCTAGACCCTTCGAAACCCCGCTCTCTAGTTGCATTACATCCTTTCAGAAGTATTCAATGTGGCGTGGGCCTGATAATGGACTTCAACGAGAATCGCATTTGTAATTGACACATTTTAAGATCAATTTCAGAGTGTGTATTTTTCTGGACATTATTATCGAACTGCAGTGTCGCCAGCCCCCTTCGAAATGCCATGCACGCATCAAACCTACGTTTTTCGTCATCCGCATTGTTTGGTCCAATTATTTTATCAGCGACTGTTAGATTTGACCCAGTTTTAGATTTTGGTATTTCAATCTGCTGGACAACACATTAAGCATTTAGTTATCGCATCCTCGTGGGTCTAAATACTTGTAGTGGTGTTCTCATTGTTTATCTGCTGGAGTACTTTATTCTGGATACATTTTGATGTGTATGACAACTTGCATTCCATCTGGATGTTGGCATGCCTTGATTTCAAGATTCGATCCTCGCTCACTGTACTTTGTCATCTCCGTTTAGGCGAATCACAACTAATTAGAAAACATTTAACCTGGATTTTCTTATTTTGTCGCAGAGTCATGTATTTGCAACCTGAAGGAGAGTCTCATATTTCTGTTGACTGAGTATACCCTAAAAACCACATTGGAAGTATGCATAGAAATAAGTATCCTTTTTTATCATTAATTTCCTGGAAAATACAGAGTCGCAAAATAGCACCAACCGGTGCTTACGGCAACCCAGTGAGTGTTTTTGGTTCGAAATTGCAGAGAGAACGTTGGCTGCAGTAAGTGGTTCAGATTCATTAATCAATGAAAGAACAACTGATAAGAAATGACTTTCATACCATAGAGCCGGTTATGCTTTCATCTATCACAGTTTCTGAATAATGGGGCATTCTCACAAACCTAGATTTGCGATCATTTTTGAACTACATCGTCTTACTTAAAAAATGTGTAGTCCGGTGAGATTCAGGAATCCCTATAGGACGAACCCACTCGCTTGTGCCGTAAGAGCCCCACCAGTTGTGTCGTCACGCCACTCAAAAAGGTTTCAAGTATATCAACGAATTCTCATGATTCCCTGTGGTTGATACGTACCGTTTCTCATTGTCCATGATGGCATACTACAACCATTTACAGTGAGCGAATGTTGTGATCTAAACACATCACAATCAATACCGTTTTGAGTGACTCCGTGCGACAGCTCGTAGTTTCCATCATCATACTTACTTCCACCATGGTTTTCGCACTTAATACTTGGATCTTCACGGTGTTCGTCTGGACGTGCCTGAGCTTATTTTACGTGTCTCAGTTTTTAGTATGTTCAGTTGACAAGGCTTGGTTTGATGATAACACATGAGAGACCACAAGATCACAAGAGCCCTATCTGGCCATTGCTGGAAATTCTTCTAATTACCGAAGCATTAATGAGGTACCGTAAAACGCACGCAGAACAGTGCTGTTCGCTGGGTTCACACACACATCCCAATCTGAAATTGATATTACCATGGGAAACTAAGGTGAATCAAAACCCATTAAGCGAATCAGCCAGCAACATTTAAACAACCCAATCTAATATGGCAGTTCACAACTTCCTGGTTGCAGTACTGTAAAACATTTGGTTTTAAGTGATGCGCCCTTAAATAATGGCATCTGCGTAAACAGATTTATATTGTTTCAATACAGGTTAACGAGCGAACACTGAAATGGATCGGTGATCCTCAAACCACTGATGTTAATAAAGATAACGAAGGTGGTCTGAGCAATAAAATCGCGCAAGCACAACAAAGTCGTAAATCTAGCACCGGAAAGCGGTGTGCTCTGACTGATCTTGGCATGCACATCTCGTTCACTCGTATCTACGCAGATCGAGACAAGGAAAGTGAAGCCATTCGATTCCCTTGCCTGTTTAAAATTGACGAAAACAGTCCGGCCGAAAAAGCTGGACTTTATCGGGGCCAAATTCTTCTGAGAATTGGGTCCCATAAAATTGTCGACCTGTTTCGTGCAGCTATGTGTACCTCGTCAACAAATGACATTGGTTGCCATATGTCAAATCCGTTCAATATCATTCGTCCACCAATTCGTCCAGAAGCACATCTGGCCGCGGATCTGCTCAACCTAATTCGGCAACTTCGATTTTCCAAAGATATCGTGTTCGCAGTCGGCGTAAATTTGATAGACAGTGAAGACAACGGTCTATCCAAATTAACTCATCCATCGCTGTATCTCTCGTCAAGTGCACTGATCAATAAAATCAGCTTTCCTTACTTAAGAAAACCAAATATCACATTTCTGGACCAAAGCGCACCACCACGACCGAAATCCAGAGATTTCATTCCGACGGTGGCCAAAAGAAAGAATGTCGCAGTCGGTTTAACCAAACAGGATGAAATGTCTGTTCATATGCCTCGCCGTCTGTCGACCGGCAGTGGATTTGGTGCCGAAGACCCCATATCAACGTAAGTTGTTGACAGTAACTATTTTTACTAGTTCTACCAAAAGTTCTTGGAACGTTTGAGCAAATGAGGCAGTATGAAAGAAACCGTTCTACGTTTTAAATTACTAGTTTACTGTGATGTTTCTTGAGTTAATTTATGCAACACCTACACACACTCATTTTTCCTGCCTAGTGCACTCTTAGCTTTGCCTGATATGAGGTGTATTATCACGTTTCCAGAGATAGATTTATTGCATCTCGGGATGACCCAGATCACCCCTCCCAAGCTATTTGTTCCTGCGAGACCACAAAGACCAACAGTCTGAAACATCACAATCCTTGCAGAAGTAGTTGCTCCAAAATGTGTACCTGCCTGAGGTCCCATTAGAATTTGCCATCACTGTTTACACTTTAATGCTCCCTGACTCATTTCATCGTGAACTATGACTGTTGCAAGTATTAGTAGAAAAGCTTACTCTTCTAAACTGTTTCTTCCGATTGTTCTGAGCAACTACATGCTTTTTCATATATGTCTTTCCGAATGGGAAAATGATGAGTGTTATGAAACTTGAACCTATTATTCTTCTACGGATTTTGTTTGATTCAAAAGCTCGAACTAGCCTCTTAACTGAAGGATCAAGAGGCCACTTTGCCAGACCTCTCCCCTTTGTCTCCGGGCAGACTTTAACCTTCGACTTGGAAGCCATCTTAAATGGCTCCTCCGGATGCGGAAGCAAACGGTTCCCCACAACACACCAAGATGGTTTCACTATGGCACTAAACGTGTCCCATTTAACTTAGCAATCCTTTCGAACGCCACTGATCCTGGAGTTTCAGAGTACGTAAGCGATTACTCAGAGAGATCCCAGCTTCAGCGGTGTTGGTTAGGAATAACCCTGCACCACAATAACAAGCAGCTCTAACTAACTCGTATCCTAAGGTGCACAGGAAATTTATTGATGAGATAACAGGAGCAGCTAGTTGAGTTGCACTGTTGGTACTGGGAATTTGCGTTTCACTGCCACAGCAGATATCAATTACCAGTGAGTCCGCTGCGAACGATGAACCCATCTGCTTGAAATTACGCATTCACAAGGAGCTGAGATTCTGATACTGTTAAGTCTTGAGAAAATGCGAATACGAGGTTGAAAATTATTTACGGCAATATCGAGCATGTTATCGGTGGTAGCATTAGAAGAAAGCCAAAGGGGAGAAGGGAAACGGATGAGGACGGAAGGAACGGGCTAAACAGAAGAGTGCCACATATACCACTACGAACCCCGCTGGATGCACTGGGCAACGACTGATACAGTGTAGAATTTTTTGTAGTTTTGTGACTCATGGCAAAAGATGAACAAACAGTAGGCCTAGTTGGCTGGCGACAAGTGCTGCCCATAACAAACAGACGTCGCCATGTTGTGCTCTGTATTCAGTTCTTTGCACGGAGTTGTGGAAAGCTCGAGAAGGTCAAAAACTGAAGCAACAACAGAGAATGGGAAAATGTAAAGGAAATTTAGGCAGGATGGATACCTCTTCTCTTTGCCGGTGCGGTCCGAAAGACCCCTCAGCAAGCTAAGCGAAGACACTGAGCTGTATGACAAAGGACCGTGAGCGATGGCAATTCCCTAAGAATAAGATCATTGGTAGAAAGATGTCTATTTGTACAGTCCACTTGTTCATTCCTTACGTAGGCGACCACGAGTTCTCTTCTCCCATTCGTGCAGGTACACTCTCTCTATATACGTTCTACATTCATTCTTTCTTAAAGCAGCGTGTAACTAATTGAATTGGGTATAAGCCTTTTGGGATTACCCTGTTGTTTACTGTTGCAAAATGACCGGCAATGAAGGCGATGCTGTGAAGACTGCAGTCGGAAATCCATGTCCAATCTTCTAGATCTTCGCTAGGCAACCACTTTCGGTATCTTTCCGTAATTTCTAGCAAATTTCGGATCTGAAGTTTTCTTCAGAGTAAAACCATATCTAAGATAGAGCAAGAAAATTGTAAAATCCAGTCTATCCCGTGTTTTACTACTTTAGTTGTTTCGTCACAAAGTGTAAAGTAACTAAATGCCCGAGGACCGGTACAGTCGCGGTTAGAACAATACGTTTACACCGACAACCGAATTGACGTTATTTCCACTCGGATGATTATCCCTTCCTTCCATTTGTTTCAACATTAGCTAATGAAGTGGTCTGTTCGATTTACTCATTGAACCTATCTATACTGATGTAGTGATTCGAAGATGCAGTACTGAAAAGAACTAATCGTATCAAATGTCTTTCCAGTGATCGATGGCGATTTTTCTTGAATATTTTAGTTTGTGATGCCAAGGCACGAACCAAACTCCGATTGCAAACCAACCGCGGCTGTCGTACCAACCCTCACCGACCTTAGCAGTAAATAGACTTACTAGGAACCAAGTGTAGTCGCCCTTATCCAAAAGAACACTGAACCGGGAAATTAGATTGCAAGAAACTTAGATGGGTCTAATTTGGAGTTAGGTCAACCCCTTGAAAGAAACCCGCGTTGTAGGTCCCCTGTAAGACACCGAAAATCTAGGCCTGCATCGATCAACGACAGACCAGGATGGGCAACCAATAATATGGTGATGGAGCTAGATATGTGTCATTGACCGGACACAAAACCGTTTTGCATTCTTTATTCTTTCTTCCTTTTTTTTCTCTTCTGCAATGATCCCGACGGCTGTTCTCTAAATATACACACTGAATACCCGATCCATCTGACCGTTACACAGAAGGTAATAAGAATATATCGAACAGCGCTTATGTCCGTCAGTGCTGTTTCTGTTTTTCATGTGACTTCTATCAATAATGAAAAGAAAATCAGATTCATCCAGTGGGAACTTAGCCAGTAACCTCGAAAAAACAGTAGTCCAGAAAACCGGTACAATTTACAGTGTTCTACGAAGTCTGGTATTCATGATGTTGGATGCGAATTGCATAGCATCGAAGAACATTGCTTTCTATCCATCCTTTTTTCGTGGCGAGGTCTTGAAACACGATTTTTAAATTACATTTATCCATGTGAGCACCGTGCATTGCAAGTGATTTCATCAATAAGTCTCACTAACCGAAAACTATCGTGCTCCTATATTTAATGCGTACACTGCGCTAATTTCTCTTCGACGAAATCATTGAATTTTTTGGTCGATTGGCTTTTCATTATGAACGAAGAGGATCAATGCGGCACAAATCGATGGATGGTTTCTGATACATCAGCCTTAGCTTTTATTTATTAGTGTCGGAGCGAATGCAAGTATTTCTTCAGCCTTGGCCAAATTTGCCTAAAATCTCCCTCTAAAGATTCGTAATATAAAAAAGTCATTTGCAAACAATGATCCATTCTTTCTAGAGTGACTGGAGATTTTGATGGTTTTCTCAAGGTGACAGCAACCATGTTTCATTCCATCTCTTTTTCGGTCACACTGAACGACTGCTGTTTGACGTTCACCAGGAAAATCCTACACTTGCGTTGCGAATTGAAGTTTAGCTCATCGCTTCAACCGCTCGTCCTTTAACCCCGTAGCTGTTGGCGTGATCCACATTAAGGCGAACACAGCATGCCCGGAGGGAGAAATTTATTCTCATTGTCCTCTTGTTCTAATTGGGGCGAAATGGTCAGTACTAGCCAATAAACGCTTGTCAAAATGCATCTAAACGACCACTGATAGCTACCAAGCGATAGTTAACGAAATGCTTTTAATAACCCCCACCCAGTTTCAGTTGTATTTTCAAGTCATCTACATCCGAGTTCTATCGTGAAATTTTGAACAACTGCTTCGTACCTCATTTACCACTTACTTTCAACAAACCGTGGTTCCAACTTGTGTGAAATACTGAATAGCTCACAAAAAAACATTACTAAGGCAAGAGATATTCTTGGGCACAGTACAAACGGGTGATAAAATATCGCAGTTCCGTAAATGCTTTGTTTTCTTCATTTACAATTAGTGAAGTACAATACCTTGTTATGTCGTAGACTTCGCTCATGGTTTTTTATCCCTCCATCAAGGTTTTAGCCTTCATTTATTGTTATTAGATCCATTACCAAATAGCAAAAAATATGGCTTTACAGCATTAAATAATTTGACGGATTATTTTAAGAAGACCTTATAAGTCCGCTTCCTCGGAAGCACTTCCAATGTACAGAAAAGTTTGGCAATAATAAGAGAAAGTTAGGAGAAGAAATGCTCACAGTGTCATGTGGAAAGTGGACTCAAACAGTTGATATCGGTGGTTTTTAATTGTGGCTCACTCATGTTTATTTCACATCCTACCTTGACTTTGAGCTAGATGTCTCTTGGTGATAAACATGAATATGATGAAGGCTTCTTCTGTTGGGCTGAAAAAAGGGCTACATGATGGTGCGTTCTGAATCCGACGTCCTGGTAGAAGATTAGCTAAGTTAGTTTTTCTGTGGATCAATGCATTGGCAAAAATAAAGACAGCTCCCATATCCAGCTGGTCTTTGAAGCGTTTGCTGTAACATTTCTGAGAAAGTTGTTGAAACTGGATCGGGAAGGTCCAAGGCTCCAATAAACGATATACAAGTCAACACGTTTACCTCAGCTCCCTTGCATATAGGGAGAGGTCGAATGGAAGGTGCTTGTACTTTTAATCCAATATGAGCACCAAGAGTTGAAATTCATTTCATCAGGGTGCGGCGTCACTTTTTCTTCGTTGTTCCTAATGAGCCAGCAACTCGTTTGCCCTTTGCATCCAGTCAATTACATTTCGCAGGTTGGGCGTTCAGTAATTGTTGCATGGACATGTTCATCTAACAAGGGATCGATTGATGTACGGATTGTTACACGGGGTACTTTAGTCCAACTGATTAACAGAACAAAAGTTAAAGATGACTCAAGATAGTCACCGACTATGGCGCATCGCATTTAGAAAACCATCCTAGAATCTTCGTCAGATAACTTTCATGCTTCAGGAATTCCGGGTAATGGGGTTTGGAAATGGATCGAGATATTTTAATCTCTATTTATATAGTACGGGCAAGAAAGCTTTAGTTTAGTTTTGTCAGGAAGTACACAGTTCATCACGGAATTAAAGCGTAAAGCGTCGATCAGAACTAGACAGATAGGAGATATTTGACGTAAACACAATCAAGGTGTCCGCGTATTTCCAAAACTCTGGTACAAAAATATACAGAACGTGAAATTGCATGTCAAATGCGGAAAACGGGGACGTACGCTGTTCTGAGTTCAGAAGATTAAACCTGGTATTTGAAGGTACCATAAAGAGTGGCGGCGAAATTCGGAAGGGAATACTGAAACTATTGCTTTTTCTTCTCATTAGTAAGTTTTGCCTACGGATGGATGAAAAAATCTTCCCGGAAGCACACGACCGGTTTAGCGGTTATTGTCGTTCTTCAGGTATGCGTACCCAGTATTCTTTTGTCCAACCATCCATATACTAGTGCACTGCGCTCTTTTGTTAGTTTCTCACTAGAATTTCATGTGAATGATTAGGAGCCCAAAAGGATGATAAGTGGATTTAATAATGACATGGTGATTCGTCGGAGGATTTTCCGTCGGTCAGGCAAGCCTTACCCCCAAAATATTTGCACAATTATTTTGATCCATCTTTCTGCGGCACGTACATTTTAGAGGAAAGACTGATTCTCTCGAGCCTTTTTTCGTTTTCTTATTCTTTGACTTGCCTTTCCGCCGAATCGCCGCGTGATTTTTAAATGAACTTATCGTCTTTTCACGCTTCCAACGGTTCAAATGAGTTTCTTAATGCGGAAATTGAAAACTTTGCTTTACCCTGAAATTGGGAAGGATTCCTGAATTTTTCTGTTATTTCTTCCATGGTTGAATATTTACTTCCTAAAATTTATTCTTTTTTCTGAAATTTTTGTGGCTATAATTTGTGCGACTTGTAACTGGACACGGAAATATGAATGTGACAACGTAATACTCAGTCGTGGGACGATATCTAACTCGAGAATTCCCGTCGACTTGGAACGCTACAGGCATTACCTGCAGAAAGAATAATAATAAGTGTTTCGACTCATATGCTGAATCCAGCGAAACTGAAATGGCAATTAAAAAAGATTCATTGGTGATTTATTTGTCATTCAACTGGAGGACATCTCAAGAGCCTCTTCGTCTGTCAGGTGCTTTCTTCTTTGTACCCCTCACACTACTTACGTTGCACCCAGAGGTCAGAGTCTGCAATACGGTTGCTTACCAACTGACCCTGACTCGGGAGCCAAAGCTGTACGCGAAATACTGTTGGGAATGTAATGGTTTTTAAAAAGAGGAAAGTAGTCTTAGAATTCGTGGAATTCTTGGTGTGCCACAACGTCACAACGTACCAACTACGGCTTAAAAATGTATGTGTTGGCCAAAATGAATTGCATGCCGTAAACATCATAGAATGTCTTAATGACTATCCTTTTAACCTGCGACTTACAAATGAACGTGAAACAAAATTGACCTTCCATTATGTAATTAAGGAAAATGATACAAAATACTATGAGTCTCCAATTAAGTCAAATTTGTGTAAACCAATATAAGCTGAACAGTACTTCAACTTCAGAAGGAGGTGTCCAGCCCAATGCAATTGAGGTCTTGTATAATCATGATTCATCAGAACACGGCGATTCTGCTCTACCGTGAAATTTGAAAGTGATCTGCGACCCATATCATCCGCATTGAAGAAGAAATTTGACCCCAGCGAATGTATCGTTAAGTGCGCAAAAACGGAGCGAACAAAAATAAAATTTCCGTTTTAAAGACAGCAATGTTCGCTTCCCTGTCCCGTTCTTCTCCACCCTCCAAATATCACAAGGCAAGAAGGGAGGTGCTTTTGCCGGGGCTCTTTCACCCAGCTTGATAAGAATTTGGGGATGTTCGACGAGGCTAACCGTTTTTACCTTCTTCAGCAGTGGAATATTCGATTGTACTTCTACTTCCGTTGGAGGGTGAGGAGACATCATAAGGATTTGCAGCTATGGTCGTCGGACTAACTATATTAGCGTGCCGTCAGCTAAACGACTCCTTGAAGTGTCCACCTCAGCGGTCGAGTCTTTGCTATCTACCATGAATAGGCTTTTTATTTCTATCGCACATAATTTCACTAGCCAAAAGTTCGTAACCCACCGGCATCGCTTATAAGCTTAAGCAATCTTTGTTATCTGAAGCACGTGGTAGTTCCATTTCTTCATCCATCTTGACCAGTTCTCAAGGTCACCCGTAAGGCTTGCCATCAATTGACGCTGTAGTTGTCGACTCATCTTGTTTACCTTCCTATAGTTTGAAAGCTGGCGTTTTTGCTCCCTTACGGCCAGCTTCGTGAAGCTTGAAATCTCCATGAAATTCAGATTCTGACGGTTGATTCTTGATAATACATTCCTGATAGTATTTTGGGGATAAAATCGACCACAGTTATCGTCAATTACTAAAAGAGCAGCGTGCATATAAAATAGTGACGCATAAACATATCACAGCATCCGTTCAGTGGCCACCTTAGTTGCACCTACATTAAAAGAAATTGACTAGGTAATCAAGAATAAACCTCCCAGGGCACCTATATTATTTTCTACCTAAAACATCCTTACCATGAAATCCTCTTTAAAGCACAGAGTGAAATTAGGCGACTTTCAAATCGTGTGTACATTTCTATCGGTGCAGTCGGATTCAGTGTCGATATCGCCAATGATCAATCAATGGATTGATCATGAACGGAAAATCAGCTGACAATTTGACAATCTCCAAACCACAAAGACTAACCGAATGGATTTTTGCAACCCGCTGGAAAACGTTTGAATGGGACGTCGAAGCAAAACACGGGGAATTCGAAACACAACAAACGATTAGAACAAAGCAAAATATCACTCCAAAGGACTTGGACTCTTTACAAGGAAGATGAAGCAGTAAAGAGTTTGTCCCAGTTTAGGGATTATTAAGGAAAGAAGAAATTTGAAGGCAAGCAAGAACTGTCACACGAAACGTCCAGTTTTTAAAATAATCAGCTATGATAATTTCCGCGGTTAGACTACACCAGTTGATTATTTGGCACAGATTACATTTGCAGAACGGGTTCAAACATAGTTCAGCAACTAAGTCTAACTTTTGCCTTATGTAACAGATACAGAACTATAATTGCACACATAAAAGGCCTTATCGAAAGACCACCTAGATCATGATATGTAGATGAGCTTTTGGTTCGACATACGTGCCTGTTGTGGCATTATCAATCAGCATTTTTGAGACCGTTTTCTGAAGCTGAAGCAGTATACTTAGTTTATTTATCGTCCGTGGTTCATTTTCACGCAAAAACGTTCCTTTGGTTTTCTGAATTACATTAGGGAGTATCGGAGTTATGTCAAAAATAATGAAAATTAGGTTGAGCCATGTAACTTTTTATCAGGGTGGCGAAGCAGTACGCGTGCTCTCAAGTCCGAAAGTCTTGCAAAGACCTTCATTGCATCGTATAGTACATTTGCAAAAATGCCCTCAAATAAAATTTATGTGAACGGAACCTCATAAGTCGGCCATGTGACAATTTCGAATAGTCTTGACATCTCCGAAAATGTCTGATATAGATCTGAAGTAATGCAAAGCATTTCATCCGACCTAATGACTGGTCGAACAATAACTGGTATCTTCAGCTTCTGAAAATGAATGCAGCATACTATACATAAGAAGAAGCATCACGGGACTCCTTACGTGTCAGCTGAGTTGAGGAATTGAGATTTGCTCGAGAATTCGATATTCGTCTTACGAATTTGTACTGAGGAGAATGACCGGAGGTATGTGACAACTAGTCGCAGCAACGTTCACTTCAAAGCAAACTTATTAGCTTGAATTTCGTCGTACTAGCTTCTGGCTGAACGTAATACAATGGGCTAAATCAAGCGGTCTTTGAGTCATAAAACAGCCTTAATTCAACAGTAACGTTGGACATTGAAAATCGTCAATGTAAGAGGGCACTGGGATCTTGAGAAAGTGACCGATGTCAAACGATCTGGATTTGGTTTACTATTAGGAGTGAAGTGATTTGGGAAGAGACAAGCAAACTGATTTTCTAAAATGGAGCTGTTACAGGCAAAAACGACTCGAAAACAAGGGCCAGAAACGTATGCTACTGACTGGAAAATAAGAATTTCAGTTGCTTTACCTTTCCAGCTGTCTATCAATAGCCTTGAAAGGTTTTTAATTTTCAAGAGGATTCGACTTTGGGATGAAGAATGGACTGAAGGGCTTGAAAAAACCAAAAATAACATTATTTGGCCCAAAAAATTGAAATTGCCAGCTTTGTTTTGATGCGGTCCCCGCTATAACTAATTATGTAAATTCGTCAACGCAACTTGATCGCAAATTGCCCATTGCAGCTCCGGTCTTGTAGTCACTTCAAGAATAACGGTAGCTTGGTGATAAGTGCCAGATATCACGGAACAGAAAGACCTGAGTCTTTTAAGGGTGCGTCTGATTGATTTGATTATGAACACAACATATTGTCAACAAGAAAATAACTAATAGTAAGATGAGAAAGCACGCAGCACAGACAAATGTAGTAGAACAAGGATAAAACTTGTGAATTAACGACTGTTTACAACATTTATCGGTTGACTGGCTTTGTGCTAAAGTAAGAGACCCTCAGCATTTTGAATGACAATGGGAATTGCATAGAGAACACTTCTAAATAGGAATTCAGTATTCACACTAGGAATGCACTGTAAACCAAATGTGCTGACGCTTCTCACTTATGGCAATTACATTCTTTTCCGTTCCTAAGAGAACACAAAGGTTCGTTCTCGCTAAAAAAGATAACTGACTTTCTTGAGATGACTTAAACTGAGCTTGTTAATAAGTCGAAGATTAATGTTGGTTGGGTACTGATAAGGGAGTGAGAGGACTTATATTACTTCCATAGTCGTGTGATGAAAAGATATAAAGCAAGCGCCTTTGTACCCATTAGGACTAGCACACAATTAACCAAATTGTATTCCAGTTTAGCAAAGTCCATGAAGCAAATTACAGGTATGACCAAATTGATTGGTGCAGCTAAGCGAGGAACTCCATTTGGATAAACCATAGGTGTGTAAATTACATATCTGATTCCAGAAGAAGTACAACATCTATTGGGTCATGGTTCCCCTTTCAAGCTCCTCTGGCTTAGCGGGCCCAAGCGTCAAGGCCTAGCGCCCCTACCACTACACCCATGCCTAAGTCATGTCACAAAGAAACTTGTGTAGGGATCTGATCTTTCCGAAGAATTTGCGAAAAAAGGACAGATTTCGTGACTAACAGTTTGTGTCCCACGGACGCAATATCTAATTTGTCTTCAATTCACAGGTTATGATCCTACTTTAGAATGGGATTCCCTGGTAGTAAGCCTTACAGTGATAATATTCAGCAAATCCAAACGAGTATTTCTCGATCTGCACAATTTGTCCTAGGGTTCCTCCTTCACCGGCGCGCCCGATTTTACTTTGTAAGTACTGATGACATAAGCAGCAGTCCGAAACTCCCAAACACTACTCGATCTGATAGCTCAGCTGGTAAAAATGAGTGGGTTACTTCCGTGCATTGGTGCGAATCCCGCCGAGGTGGAGGAATTATCACGATGGATCGATTCTACATTTGTCACATTCTGCAAGCCAAACGTCGTAACAAATTCGGTTGAATGTCGCTTACGTTTATCAGTGATAATTAATGTTCAAATAAAGAAATATTTCTATTAATAATTTTGTAAATGTAGTGTTCTTATACACATCACGAGGTGGTTTGCATTTCCATTTCCGGATTCGTGTTTTACGGATAAATGTGGGTTAGATATCCATCAACATATCGGTCACTTTTATCCCGTAGACTGAAATCTCAGTGGAGTGCCCAAGTCTTTCCCGATTTCACGGTCAACTTTCGCATGTATACATTTTTGTTGGTGACGGCCAGAAATGCACTGAAAATGAGGCCAGTATTTAGATTGCAGGTTATTAATTCACAGCCTTCTGCTAAAACGTCATGCTACATTTGGCTCATAGTTAAGGGATTAAAAGGAACGGAAAGGTAGTGTAGTCCAGCGTGAACCACTCCTCTTGAGAGGCGCCGAATGAGTGACCTTGGATTAAGACACAGCTTATACTCACGAACTTGCGCATGAAAAGAATCCAGGACAAAACTTGCATTTGTTTACGGACAATGCAATTAGAATCATCAGTAGTGCATGTCAACCGCGCCCGAACTGGGACGCGAACCCAGGACGAACGATTTTGGGTCGAACGCCTCAGCCATTACGCTACCGGGCAGGCTCTCGACGGTTTGTTAAACTTCACCACAGTGTTCCCATGGTTTCTTAACGATGAGTTGAGCGCTGGTATCACATGGTGAATTGTCTTGAGTTAAAAATTATGCACACGGACCATACATTTGTCAGTGGGCCACAATCATTATCCATCCTTAAGTGGTCAAAAATAGAACAAAAATCTGT
>LUCM01000126.1:0-32483 GCA_008360955.1 Fasciolopsis buskii
AAACTCACATCGAAAGTCAGCGTGAAATATATTGAGCCAGGAACATCCAAACTACTTTCATTGGCACAGCAGTGGCATCCGTCCTTACCAGTTTTGCAGAAATGTTATGTGATGGATCACTTGGGTAAGTCAGGGAAACCCGTTAGTATTACATTTCACCGGGGCGATGCTTTTTAAGGTCTTCTAATTAGCCTTGTTATAATATTAAATAAAGTCAGGATATTTTTTCCAGACGTTGTGCTATCGGATACTTTTGTAGTTTCTATTGGAGTACTTATTGTGGAATATGTATTTTCCGAAAGATTTCATTCGTTTGAAACGTCTTATCTTGCGTCTGTGAATTCTCTTGTCTCATGAATGAAATATATGCTGTAGATCTTGTTAGTATATCGAATTTCTCCGGATTGATAATGTGCGTTTACAACTGCGGTATGCGTTGTGCGGAAGATAGCTGTAATCCAGGTAAAAATATCTGTCAGCAATATTTATGTTTATCCAATGACTCACTTGATGAATGATATTTCTGTCAAACGTTCTCCAAAGGGCTTTAGTGGAGTTTCGAATGAATCTGTAAATGCTACCGTCCGACAGGAAACTCGGTTTCCAGTAATGTCCATAAATCGGCGGATTTGTTTCATTCAACCTTGAAAATGTTCTGCATTCAGAAATAACAAGTAGTCACGAGCATTTTAATCTGCAAAACATATATGTGATGCATGTAAGCACACTTGAAACATGACATTAGCAGTCCCGTGGAAAAGTTTTATTGTCGACCATCGCTTTTCCGAATTTCACCTCTTTGGCAGATGTTTATCTTCGTCCAGTTTTCGAATGCAAATTATTTTGCCTTCCCTTGTGGCCCATGGATGCCGAATCACACCAAACTGGAATTGTGAACATTTTGCTGTTCTCCGCATCATTCTTTCTCTACTCGCAGTTCCATTGATTAGTTTTCAAATGCGGTTTACGTGATTAGATAAATATTTATTAAATTTGCACTACAATCATCGTGTGAGCTGCAACAACAAATTTTAACCCAAAAGAAATTCTGACTGACAAACCAACGACCGCTCATATCCATCTGACTTATAAGCCTTTATGTAACAACTTCCATGAAGAGTTGCTATAAGAAAATTGTCATCATGTTTTCCAGTAGGACCGTCGAATTTTTCCCCTAACAAAACTTTTCACACTAATTATCAATGTTACCCGTGAATCAAATTTCACCTGAAAGTAACCACTCGCAATGAAATTTGCTGGCATTGTTCACTCATTGTTGTTATCACCTCATAACCATTATCCCAATATCGCTTCACCTTAGTGCCCGAAGGGTTCACGCTATTTTTTGTACATTCCACCCCGATTAACTGTCTCCGCCTTTTGTCGGTTTTCGATCAGGGTCCGTTTTCGGATAAAGAAGATCGACGCATCCGCGTGACCGTCTGAGCTGGCACATGGTCGACTGTGCTAACTTGTGACACAATCTAAGCTGGACTTCAATTGCAATCAATCATAAAAATTGAAACATTATTTTCAATCGTAAATAAGGGAAATTTTAAGATTCATTAACAGAGATGACCGAGTTGGTTTGTACGGTGCTTGCTCAAATGAGCGTAGTGCAAGCGATTGTGGGAGCAAATAACTAGAAAGCATAATCGTGACTTCTTGGGATTAAAACTGTTCATCTGGTGATCAGTCTTATACATATGTGAAAATTTGTGAATGGCGAAACAACATATACTCCAATGAATTTCTCACTTACGAAAAGACAAACCTCTTACTCAACAACCTGCCCAGGTGGCCACGTGGATTAATAGACCTTCGATGCTGATTTTCGGCCTCTACTACAATCGAAGTCGATCAAGTAGAGAAGTGGATAAGAAGGAAAATTTATTTCTACTGGCACGAAAAAACGCCTTGACTTTCGCTACATTTTCCCTGACGAACAGGGAACAAAGGAAATTAATCTGTTACATTTGGACGTACCATCTATGTCATCAGTTACGTCGGCTGCACATTTTTCTAGGCTAATTGCATCAGAATCACGAACAGCAGAATATCAGCCTGTTGACCGTTATCATTCTTAACGAAACGCTTTTATTTGCGGTCTTTGCGCAGAACACTCATAATATCCCACGGAAAAATTCCTGTCATCTTCTGAGCTGTTATGCTTTATTTTAGATATGTTCTCGAGCGTCACTTGCATATTGTTTAAAACATATACATTTGTATGCATCTTAATCAGAAAACTTGTTTCTTGTAGTTAGCGGTGTTTTGGGAAGATGTTGGAAACCGCTACTCACGTTTAGTTCTGCCGAATGAACCATTCGAATAAATGACCTGTTTGGTTTGTGTCAACTAAAGGTAGGAACAAATTTCCGTTCTCGCTAAAAAGTATTGATATAAGCTGTCATCTGACGGGGAGATAAATTTGGACACAGCACCTCCAAATGATATCAGCTGTACTTCGATGTTGACAGCAGATGCTTTGACCAAAACAGCTGGACAGGTGACAAGTAATGCGCACGGAAATCGAGTTTATAAAATTTGCCACTATAAATAGCTCCTTAAAATCGGAATGGTCATATCCCACAGAGATGTAGTGACGCTGTTCAACATTTTCTTAATTGAGAAAACAATGTGGCGAACAAGCTCGTTTTCAGTGCTTTGTACTCATGCCATTACATCACTGTATATCTTGAAAAAAATTTCACTACAGGAAGGATTGGATTAGTCAGATACAAATATGGGTGGGGAAGGGATTTGTGGTGTTACATGCATAATCTGAATACACAAGAATGTGTTGTGTTAATTGTTTTGTTATCTAGGGTTTGCATTGGGACGGAGGGTGGGCCAGGGGAGTTGAAGCGCAACCACAAATTGTTTTTGAGAACACAGTGGAGGATTGTGAAGACAGATTGCGACAGCTTCCGCAGTGCTCAAGAAGCGACACTTTGCCAACCTAGACTGTTGCCCTCTGACCTTATACAGGGTCCGGAAAGCTTGCGTCACATTCACGGTGTGGTTAGTCTGTGCTAGATGTGAAACCACTGCGCTATTAAGTGACTTAATTGTTCCAGTGCCTAACCATGCCGGGTGGTGCTCACGGATGCGTTCAGACAAGCGACTGGTCGTGCGGCCGATGTACATTGTCCCACAGGATCATGTGAGTGAATAGATACAAAACGAGACTGCAGAATCAGGGACTTTGTCTTTCAACCATAACGACACTACGGGGCGGGATTTGATTCGTGTTTTGCAACGTGATTCTTCCAGATGAATAACCGGTCAAAAGTGAAACCATTTATGCCCATTTGCGTACTGTAATTTCGATGAAGAACCGCATTACTGAGTGATAATCTGCCTCGGAGAAAGATTCCCTCAACCGTTTTATCTGGAAAACCATTACAATTTCTCTTATTAAAAGAGGTGAAATGGTGAGCAAGTAAATCCGCCTATTCCAAATAGGCAGTTATGCACGTGTTGTTCGAACAAGTTTCATGTTTTCTGAATGTCTTTTCTAGGCGCTCAGGATAAATAGTGGATTCCTGACGTACAGAGCGCTAATGGCGTTGGAATCGGTGCATGAATAACAATGTGCAAAAGCTTCTTTTGAACCAAAGTTGCTTCGGTTGGGGAAAATTTGTGTACCCTGTTACTGCATTTTGTTCCAGATCTGGCTATTTACAGATGAAACCGTTGCACACGTCAACCTGCGGTTATACGCAAATAAATGAATGTGCGATAACACCTTGCAGTAACAAACAAACCAATTATTTATCCCTGTGAGATAGGAGTCAATCAGAGTAAAAAACATTAGGTAGACATCATTCACGGAACCAAGAGCAGGGGATATCTGTATCAAGATTTGACAGGTTAAATAACAACCAGAACTGGAAGAAAAAGTTGAAACTGCACCACTTGGCGTAAACAATAACAGACAAACGATTCCACTGGCAAGTCAATCTTCAACAAAAGTAAACTATCCTAGTTTTACTGAAAAACCGGATTACAGTGGGATAATGTTGATTGATTTTGACCTACAAACCATTAGACATAAGGGAAAAGTTGGTGTGCCGCGAATTTTGTCATCGATGTAAACAAATCGGACTTCTATATTATTAGTTCTTTGTGAAAATGCTCCACTGAGAATGCGAAGATCGTACATCTGCTCGCAATCCTCTGGGCTGAATTGTAGCTTACCGCTATTTAAAGTGTACTGTCGTCTACAACAGAAAAGTTTATTCCAACTGTCCGGATCATTTATCTCTCATTCCTGTACATTGAGATTTATGCAGCTGACCTCTAGATGTTATCTTTTCCACTTGAGAAACAAGTTAGTGAGTTGGCTCGAATTCTGAACGGTTATCATCCTACGCGTAGTGCGATCCAAAACAAAATGCAACCAATTGTGCACAGGACATAAACACAGCACAAAACGGAACGTTACCCCTCCTTGAACTGGAATCAAGCCAAATGCAACGGAATTCACTGAGGCTTGAGATTTCCACAAACACTTCAGTGGAACAGTGTGAAGGCAATGAGTACAAGTTAACGAGGTAACGAAAACACGGGAATGCATAGCCAACATTTGATTTTTGGGTACGCGATTTGGCAGGCGTAGCCAAGAATATCATGATGAAAATATTCCGGGTAATTGCAAGGACTATCTGATCACGCTGGAGCTCAGGCATCATATCTAGTGTTTCTTCGTACAATAAGAATTTGCAAAACGAACCTACCTCAATAAGCTGCACTAACTACGGTAATTTTACTCCACTCGAGTGCCTTCTAAACCAAGATTCATCTCGTTACGGAAGATTCCAACGCCACATATTATTGTAAAAGATTTGCTCGACGGTCTGATTCGATTCCTCTATCTCCAAGGTCGTCCCACCTGTGTTGTGATATTCAATGCTTTGATGCACTATTCGAAACAAAAGTGGCAACTAAGCACTGGAATGGTTATTCCACAATTATTTTTAAAATTTACAAAACAAATCGACACATATTTTAGCAAACACACCAACTGAACCTGATACCGGCTGATTATCATGACTGGTTTGTTTGCTTTTACATGTAAATTATACTTCATTCGATGTTTGTTCTTTATATGCCATCTTGTTTACAGGCATTATCGTAGGGTTACGTTGAAGAAATGCTTCACGTTCTACTTCAACCCATGATCCTGGAGTTTGCACATCGTATAATCAGTGGAATACTTCGTCAGAGCTAGAATAAAGACTAATAGCATTGACGAATTACGTTTTGTTACGATCGGTCACAACCATCAGAGAAATAAAATCGATCAACTTCGAAAAAAATAAACCCCTGCTGTATGTCTTTATTTCATCCGGCTTCCCAAAATTTGCTATTTATCCATCCACGGTTCAACAGTTCTTGTTGTGCACATACACCAACTGCAAAGCACAGAACCATGCGCTCCCTCTACGAAACGAAAATGAATTTTATACAGCAATCAGAGAAACATCAAAGCATATTTTTCAGGGGAATGCTGCAGGAGAACGATGTGATCGCTTTTCATCCAATCACATCAGCGGTAAACGTGTGAAGGTGATCAGACCCGGGACGACAGGTCACAGTCAAAAATACGCGATTTCGTCCGAAAGGGAGCATGGTGTCAGTCAAAATCTCAAGTGACCATAAAAAGGCAAAACCAATCAATGGGGTCGCTGAATTAGGGATTAGGGTTGATGCAGTGGTGAAATGGAGTTACAAGTCCAGATGATCCATTGGTTTGAACCGGATAAGTAAACTTTTATTTATTCTACTATTTTTCCAATTGTTCTCTCGCTTTCACCAAATTTCTAAAGAGATCGACCATTCGATTTGATCAATAGTTTTCAGTTTACGAATAGATTTTCCTAATAGCTAACGTCGGATATTTCCTCTCTGTTATATATGCCTGCATTCCACTTTTATCGGTGTTTGGTGTTTTCAGGAAGTAAATATTGTTAACTAATGTAATTTCCTGAAAGTTTTATTATTCCAACACCTCGAATAAAGTAACGATACTTATTCTGGCAAAACATGGAATTTTAAGGGTTGTGTAAATAATTGTTTTATTTATTTACCTTACCAAGCTCAGGAAGTTTACATTTCCTTCTGGTTCATACAAAACTGCACCCAGATAAGCACCAATATGCACAACAATGATGACTAACGCTGAACATAGGAAGATCGCAGGTCACCCAGATTGGACACCATTGGAATCGACCAGGTGTGTTGGATTGCCAAATGAGTTTGTCTTTCGGGACCTCTATAGTGTCCCTGCTTGAAAAAAGAGGGAACCGAATTCGGGAGTATAATTTAAGCGTGTAGCTCCACCAACACTACTCGTTCCTGTTCTTCTACTAATTTTTTTTGTCCTCACCCTGGAGATCTCATCTCCGGCGATCAAGGTTTTCACAAATCGAAAATTGGAAGGAAATAACTCGTACAGGTGACGTGAAACTATAAACCTGAATAACGCTGGCTAGCACATAACAACACACATTTCTCTGATTTACTACCCCATATCGGTTACACACTTTCCTTATAAAAAATTAGCTAAACTATTAAGATCACCGTGAAATCACAACTGGATTAAATTAGCAATCTAGTTCATTAGTTAATGATTGGATTGGGAACAAGAAATGCGAAATTCACCAAATTGAGAGACGAAAAAGAACAAGGCTACATTTGAAGATCGTCAACATACTCATTATGATAATGTCGATCATGTGAGTTTCTACTTCAAAGAAGTACTTGAGTTCACATTTGGTTTATACTTCAAATGAGTGCAAGCAATTAACACTGCACCAATACACATACAATTGCGATAAGTCAACGATATCACAATTTCCATGAAAATTTATCATCACTTTCCGAAATTTTGCACGGAAAAATGTCGCCTGTTGCTAAGGCCAATTTGCCCAAACGGAGCTTTGCCTCCGTGAAAAATTAGTAAACAAAGAGGCTGCAATGAACAACTAAAAATATGAAGTATTTTGCTTTGATTGAAAAATTCAAACTGTACTTTTTTCCCCATGTACAGTTCATCCTTTGGTATAAATACACCGCATCGTTCTTTTTCACCGGTTAATTGCATTTACGATGCATAGGACGCAAACAGTTGTTTCGCCTAGCATTCCTTTTTTAGAGTTCAATTGATAGTGCATATCTGATGTACCATACACGTGCTGCGCTGTGGTTACACTCAGGAACTATTCACGATTATCAGCTAATGTCAAGTTGACCGCGGCAAAAATATTTAGAAACTTCATGGGAGTTGGTTAGATTTGCCATGATTTTTGATATATGCAACCGTCCCTTCAAAATAAAATTTTGCATATCCCTGTACGAAACAAATAAGCAGAAGGAACTAATTTATCCACGCCAGGCACCAATTAAATTCCTTAAAGGGAAACACTGACCACCGTTTGTACAGTTAACATCAAATAATGCAGTAACTTTTATAATCTAGCAGCAACTAAACTAAAATATAATGACTGCAGTATTAGTAATGGTAATATCAATAATAATGATAATGGCGGTGTTGATCTTTTTCCTCTTTCGTTTGTTGAACAATAAGACGTTTCCAGAAAAAAGATGTGGCTATCTGAACTCACGAATGTGGAATCACGATAAGTTTATTGTCGGAGACAGTTTTTTAGCTTTTATAAAAATCCAAAGGTTTTTCGGATTTTATCCTATAAGATACGTCATCTTGTTTTATTTGGGGTTATCTAAATACCTGAACTTGAAATGTGCTGAACTACTAGTAATAAGTTATTACTACGTTTGTACTCCTTTATCAATTTCCCACGATCGGTTTTTCAAAGACCGGTGCACCATACATCATACTGCACTTATTTAACCAAAAAGTTTGGGAAGAGTACGGGAATACATTTCTATAAATTGCTTGTCAATCTCACCGGTTATACTAATTCCTCAGTACACATGCCTACTGGCCCACTGGGAGTATTGAATAACAATTGAAATCAATGGTAGAAAAAATTCTTCACCGGGATTTCTGAGACACTGAACCGAGACAACAGTTGGGTTGGGTGAAAGCAAATTCTCTTTCCCAATCTCTGTCAATAAATACAAAACCCACATTCTCTAATGGTTAGTATACAACACCGACGTGTTATCCCATCGCAAACAGGGTGTTCACTGGCGATCTACACTATACCATTGGAGTGACAAGTTACTGAATGAAAATTTTTATCTGTATGGCATGAACAACACAGTAACTGCTAGTAGATGTTTCCAGTAAGACGTTCACTCTGAGATGGATTTTTTGTAAAAAAAGAACCAATCAAAATTCCCTGGACAGTTCATGAAATAAGCACCAAAATAACGGTTGCATTCTACCTACTAGTGATCATTTCAACTGTCTGATTGAATTGCCAACCGGATTTGCGGTGTCTGTTCTGTCTCCCGTGGAATCATTCATCAAATCAATACGATACCGACACACTCGATAAAACAAAATCCGACGCGGAAAGCTAAACTGAAATGATTGAACGTTTCCCAGCCAAACGGCAGGGCAATTCACATCAGTCAGCTGGAACGGCTACCGCATGAAATTCCATGGACCGTCAATTTAGCCGACTCAGGTGAGACGACCTTTTATTGTGTAATAGGCAAGCGCACGTTTTTTCTAACAGTGAACAAAAGTAAAAGCTTATCGCAGTTTGGAACACTGAATGCCATTTATCCCCCTGAATGGTAGATATAGAAGTCCAACACTGGATCATGTTAACGTCTCGTATTGCTCTTCTCGGTCGCTTGCATGAAGCAGTCTGAGAACTACTTAGCATTCGGCTAACAAGTGTCATGGAAGGGTATAGCGGTTGAATTCTGTCCGGCAAAGAATTATCTTCTTTTTCATACCGCGCTCAGAATCCGTGGTAATAGTTTCTATGCGCAAAAAACTGGATTGTACATTTTGATACACACAGTTTCATTGAAAACCAGTATGTTTCCGTTAGTATTATGTAACAAAGCGTTAAAACATGAAATTGGGCCAATTCTGTTTTTGGTCCAAAGCGCATGCATTGCAACGGATGGCCGCGCGTCACGATCAGGAAAACTTTTCGTGTTTATTGAAGAGGAGTGGACAAGCCCGTCGGGAATAAATGCTGCGATCTCCGTTGTACAAGTCATCGATCTGTTCTGCTGCAGCCCCACGTGAACTGATTCGGCAAGATTCAGGTCTCCTGTTCTGACATCTGCCGAGGATACAAAGCTTCGAGACTATAAATGTGGCCTTAGTTGCGGAATTGAACTTCTGGCGCGAATCGTCAAGAATACGGTCACTTTTGATGGCCAGCCGATGTATACGGCTTCCCTTGTTGCTTCAGAGACTAGGTCGCCCTTTGATTTTAGTCGGATCTGAACATCCACCAATTCTGTTGGGTAATTATCACCCATGAGTGTTTCGCATAGACAGCATTCTTCTTTATGGAGGGTGTCGGACTGGAGAATACCTTATGTTGCGGTCTCAAAGAGTTCTCTTTAAGCAGCGATTTCAAGCAGTTGGTGTAAAACTTGCAAAGCCTAAATGGTGACCATCCAACATTGCCTTTTGCTGTGAAGGAAACGTAATGTGATCATATCTGATCTGCTACAGCATTTGATATTAAAAGGTGAAACAGTATCTAGTCTCGTCCTTAAGAATAACTGAACGGTTTGGGAGGCAGAACTAAAAAATTCAAAACAGCAAATCACATAAGGTCAGAAAAAATAGGAATATAATCTCAGGGCCAAATGATGTAAGGAGTGTATCGAAAAATCGATGCGTCATGTACTGCTTTTAATTGTGAACGATATAATGTTAATAACACAGCGTTGTTGGTAGATGCAATGTGCCAACGTTTCGACCACACACAGACAACTAAACATCAGTTGGCATGCGAACGTTCCCTCGGTCATGTGATTGTAAAACTTGCCTTGAGAAAGACTACCCACGATGGTCGAAACGTTGGCGCATTACATCTACCAACAACGCTGTGTTATTAACATTATATCATCCACAATTAAGGGGCATAGTCTTCTTATCTTTTGTAGAGGACTAGTTTGGAAATAAAGCCAGCATATTTTGCTTCTCTCATTCACAGGATGCCAATTCGAAAACGTGTGCGATCAATTAAAGGCATCCCCTATCAACTTCATCTGACAAAATAGGTTAGTTCATAAAAGTGAAGTGACTGAATGTTTTTGTCCATCGAACTTTCAGATGCAAAATCGCAGTTTTACAAATCAAGCCTTAGTGCGACTTAAGGGCTGGCCAGCAATTTTGGTGCGATTTGGGCGGGACGCCGTTGATTTCGAAATGAAATGTCCCGCTTGGACTGGCAGCTCAGCTAGAAGGTCACACATGGTACGAGTATCTCGGGTCGAATCTCACCGAGGTAGAGAACTTTTCACAGTTGGAAAAATTGTATTTCTCTTATGTGGCCATCTCAATCTACCAGCACCAGGCTTTTGGGTTTGTAAAAGGAAAACCGGAGTACTGGAGATTTGTTTCACTGCAACCGAACTAAGCTTTCGGTGTTTAAATCGTTGGGCTAATTAGATTGATGTGCTCCTGTGACGTGACTGATTTTTTTGACTTGATCCGTTTACGCAGCAAGCATGAAGGAAAACGATTTTTCTTGAGTTTACGTCCTTTTGCATGACTTGACAATCGCATTGGGAAAGCGGTCCTCCACAATGAAAAAATAACTATGAATTCCAAATGGTTTTTGAATCACTGTCATTTTCTGACCGGTCGTTTTCATCCAAGATAGTTCAGCTCATGCAGGAGCCCTCGGAAATAAATATCAGGCGTAATCAAATCGAGATACATGTCAGCATCTCCTGATTAATTGGACATCAAAACTCCTTACTGAATTTGAAGGCCACAGACACTTACCCTTCGTATATGTGATGGGTTGCTTGTCTGCATGCACCAAAAAATTCATCTGATTGCTTCTGTTAATAAGATTGTTCAAGCATGTGACAATCTATGAATCCCCCGATGGCGTCACACGGAATGTCCGGAGTGCAAGCTGAGAAAATTTGATGGTCGATTTACTTGTACACTTTGGTGGCTCGCTACAACATTAAACTGGTAGAATGACCATGTGATTAACAATCTCTTACCTAACGTGATCGAAATTGATTAAGCAAACTCGAGCTTTTATCCACGGCCTAAAGTTTCAACTTTCTGTCAGATACCGAAGCTTAGCAATGAGCTGGCTAAACTCGAAGCAGTATTTGCTACAAATGGACATGTTGACCGAAGAAGGGAATATCGCGATTGCTTAGTATTATCTTCTCTGCCTTCCTCGATTGACATAATCAACATCGCATGGAAAAGAATCAAACACATCAAAGCAGCATCACAGTAGACTGAAAATCAATTACATCTTTGTTTTGTTTGCAAATAGAAGATCAGGCAGATAGCTGTTTTAACCAGTTCTTAACATGCCAGTCAAAGAAAATAGTGTACACTTTCTTTCAAGGCGAACTCAGATCTGTAGGAAAAACACTGGTCACGTTATTAATACCAGTTCCAGTTCGAATCCCTGAGTCAGATTCCTTGTAGCACTTCAAACATTTTGATGTTGTAAGTCAAATTGTGTATACGCTGCGCTCGCAGGTCACCGCATTCCCCAAGAAACACATTCACATATCTTGGCTGCATGCAGACAGGTTGCACCGCATGTGCTGCTCACCGGGAAATGTAAAACGGCAGACTAACGTAGGTTTATCTTTGGATCTTCCTGTTCCACTACGAGGAGAAAATTATTCGAGGTCATGTATCAGCTATTGCTGTTCATTATTCACAGGCTGAGCTAAAGACCTATCGCTGTGCGAGTAAAATAATCCAGTTTCTACAGTTAATTTTCCCAAATTTATTTTGCAACAGTAAGAACGACAATATGCGCATCGCTTTTGGAGGTCAGGCTTTTTCACTTGCTTCTAAATGTATAAGTGGTCCTTTGTGGGACTGTTCGAACCCGTGACAGTCAAACGCAAACAAGACGATTTCGGCTGCGAACTGTTGGTGCCCCGATTCAGTTAGTCGCAATAAAATAGCGATAAATTTTGAGGATCATTTTACACTGAATCGATCACGTCCATCAACTGGCATTGCCTCATTCACTTTAACAGCCCGATATTTCGCGGTATAACGAGGCAACCGTGAAAAAGTAATGAGCACTTTTATAAAATATCTGAATAATCTATGAATCAAATAGTAAAATAAAATTAAAACAAATGTAACTTCAATTGATTTCGGTCACTAGTATTTTGTGTACATAGGACCAATATTTCTCATCGAAATAAGTCAATTTGTTAGAATAAGGTGGAATCCACAAAGCCGCCGGCTTCGATCGCCTGGGACATTAATCATCGGGAACCAAAAACTTCCGATTATTTATGATAATTCATAATAGCCAAACCATGAACTACTCTTATCCTGAACTACGGCGCATTGTTCATCCTGTTTCCGCTTTACTGCTCTGTTTTTATTGGCGACGAAGAGCACTGTTGGTTTTGTCGTAGCCCAGATTTGAACATATTGTGATATCCCGTACAAGTTAGTCCCGTTATAAATGGCTTTTATTAGGAGTGAAAGTTCTAGAGGTGCCGCATAATTAAACCGTGGCAAAGATCGACATATGTTTCAATTGCTAACATTGCTTGTTACAGTCTATGTGAATGACTGCGTAAATGATGAAAAATCATGGCTTCATTTAGACGCACGTACTCGTTATCGGTTTTACATCCGAGATGAAAATTGCATTTTAAATTAATTAACTTAGCTTTATTATATAAAATCATGCATGTCGGAAGTAGATAAGTTGATTGGATTTACGTTTGACATAAATAAGATGATTGTTGTAACAGTACACTTGACCTACTGATTTAGGCTGAAACGGTACGAGGAGGATTGTAGTGGCGCAACTGAAAATTTGATTGAAACAGTTATCGATTTAAACCAGATTTGTTAGTTTCTTTTGGTTTGTGTTTCCTAAACGCGTATTTTGGAGATGGAGCAAACTGCAGTTTCCAAACACTAGGACATGCTTGTTTTAGAGCTCAAAGGGATTCTGCTCTTCCCTAGAAACTCCCAGGTGACGGTAGCCGATAATTGTTTTTTTAAAGTAAATTAAACAACGAACAACAAAAAGAAAGTTTCCAAAGACTTAATCATTCGTTTGCAGTCCAAAAATTAGGTATCTTACCACAAATCTAATCTGTTTAGCGCGCAAAATTCGCATTTACCAAGTGATCTACTTATTTTACGTAAACACGCAATTCATTGAAAAATTCCACTGATTTTTTTTGAAAAGGACGCGATGGCGAACAAGCCCGTTTTCAATAAATTCATCCTCTGGTTAATTTGGTTAGACGTTTGCGATGGCAAGCGCACTGTTTGGATATTACTTGCAATTTCAAAATAAGATTGGTTAGTTTAAGTAATATAGGATGCAATTCGGAAAATAGGGATAGGTGAATTGTCTGCTATTCGTGATTGGGAAAATTCTGCTGGAAAAAAGTACATGAGACAGATAAGTGGTTTTCTGTCACACACGAAAGGTCACGGTCGAGGTCATTTTGGGTTTGACTGGTATTCTGGGACCCTGGGTAAAGTAGCTGGAAAGAAATGACGGTGGTCCTGTGAACACAGTTGGGTTTAGCAGCCTAACTGATTCTGCTGTTGCCATCGAACGCTGACGGACAGCTTTGGACTAGTTCTCCGGTACCCTGTAGATGACAGTGAAGGTCTCGTCATTCACCCCGTGTTCTATATCTGTGAGGTGCACCATAATCGCACTAGTCATAGATTTTTTAGTTGCCTTCAGTTAGTTGCCTTCAGCCAGGCCAGTTTTCGCTGTTTGATATTGTGTGACAGCTGCTGTGCTATTCCGCCCACAAAGTTTGGCGAGCTTGAGCAAACAAATAAAAGGTTGAAAAGAATGATGACAAGAAAGGTGATTTGCCCAGGCGATTCGTAAAAATCATAGATGAGGAGTCCATATAGTTTGGTGGCTTAAAAAGTGCTTGCGTTGGCATCTCTCTCTCGCCGCAAATGAATGAAAGGTTTGCAAATCTTCCACTTATTCCGAAGGTTTTCTACTAAACACTTTGAACCTTAATTTCCTTATTTTCGATACCTAGACTTAACTGCAATCAGGCAATGATCAGCACTTTCGTTAAAGTTTCAGATTTGGTTCTTCTTATTTTCGCTCATCTAACTGCTCAGGAACCTTTAGTCCACCGGTGCCACCTTCTAAATGCATCCCAAAATCCACGGCAAAATTTAATTTCTGGGTTGAGCAATTTTTTCACGTGCATCTTAGAGTGAAACTGCCTGCGGCTGCTTCACTATGTTCACAATGTCAGCTGTCATTTGGGAGAAAGATCGTCGCAACCCAAGATAACCCCCCACCTCCCTATTGGCAACGCTAGCACATCTCCACAAGCTTCTTGCACGAATCGGACGCCCTTATTTGAGTCACCTCCGCACATAACTGGTTCATTCCAATTGCGTGTCTACTATTAATTGTTTTGACCCCCGGATGTGCAAGAATGCACTGGAGAGGTCTTGAAGCAAAATCCCAAAGCGAACAAAATGCCAGCAAAATGGAAGCACAATATCGATTAACAATAAGGAGTCATTGGCTAATCAAATGGGTTCGAAGCCAAAGTATTAATTACACGCGCAGTTTTGCTAAGTATTAACACACCGCATGTTGCCCTTATCTTCTGTGCCTTATTTTATGCGAATCGCTTTTTGCCTAATTGAAAGATTTAAGTAAATCAGGCTGGTCATCATATTCCCCTCTGTTTGAATTCTCTTCCTATTTCATTCTTGTTTCGGTTCATCATGTAACCGATTGCAACGTGCTCGGTGCCTGTACGCCGTACAATTCGCCTAATATTCAAGTAATAGTCGAATGAAAGTCAAATGAACAATTTTCACATTTAAAGTTTTCTTAAGTTTATCATTTGGGTTTTCGAGTTAACATTATGATAATAAAAATGACAGCACAAATACCTAAAAACACGGGGAGGTTGAAGATATTCATCGTTTCAAATTCGAAATTATTAGTACCGTCAACTGGAACTTTCTTGCTCCTGCTTGGTAGTTCATTCCATGTGCTACACTGGCCAATTAACCTGTAGTATGTTCAGTGTACTCATGCTGCAGAGACGTAACGTTCGACATCTACTTTCAGAGCTTTCTTTAAAGGCATAAGGCAACTGAACCCCATGGACTGCTTCCGTTCTTCCTCAGGATGATGGCGCAGTGTTAACATCGGAGTTACGAAAACTCCCGGGATCGATATGTGGAACGGAGGAGATGACCTTGGTGATTGTGTACACTTTTAGGACTGGTGACAGAACATTCTGATGGTTTGGTAAGTATTAAGCCCAAATGGGTAGCTGGTGTTATCCTCTACCGATTACCAAATACTCGCAAAAGATGTATGCCTGAGGATCAAGCCTGTGTCCACCCCGGTCGGGGTAGTATTGACCATACTTTCACTTTGTGACAACTTAGAGCATAAACACATGTTCCGCAGACTCAGTTGATCAGTTCTTTGGCTCTCCCTGTCACTGAAAGATGTACCAGAGAAATTAATATTACTTATCCAATCTCTGTGTGTTAGCAACCAAGGCCGATTT
This sequence comes from Fasciolopsis buskii, assembly GCA_008360955.1. NCBI lineage: Eukaryota > Metazoa > Platyhelminthes > Trematoda > Plagiorchiida > Fasciolidae > Fasciolopsis > Fasciolopsis buskii. Next base: position 15,694 of record LUCM01000126.1, read on the forward strand.
TGTGTTAAAGCGATCCTTCATCCGAGCTCACCCGGAGAACTGATGTTCTTCAAGGTCTCCCCCTATCACCTTTCCCTTTTAATTTTATCATTGAAATTATTATGGAGATAGCGCTATCCTCATAAGAGAACAGTGGCATTGATACCTGTCTGATCTGGGATATGCGGACGACGTGCTACTACTGAGTGAAGACTCAAGTAGGTTGCAATTTTTTCTCGATCGCTTAAACTATGGGGTACGTATGTTTGAGATACATTTTGCATCTTCGAATTGCAAAACGCTGTTGAAGGAGTGGATTGGCTCAAACTCAAGCTTTGTTCTGGCAGGAGGATAACCGGGTGCGTCGGACAGATTGAGTTACTCGGGTAGTTGTATATCACCTGGAAGTTGTATAATGGATGAAGTATCCTCGCGCATACAGAAGGCCCGATTGGTATTTGCTAATTTGAGGCATCTGTGGCGTTGGCTTGACACCCGGTTATCCATAAGAGACCGAGTACATGCAACATCAGCAAGGTCGGCATTACTCGACGGTTCCAAAGCGGCCGTTTAGAGTATATGTGAAAACGTTCGGTGTTTGAATAGTGTTGTCTACGCAGCACTGGCAGAATATGGTGGGAGAAGTTTGTAATTAACTCACACCTTAGGTGTGTGGGACTAGGTCCTGTAGAACGAGCAATGAATCAGGATAGGTTAAGGTGTCTCGGATACGATTTGCACATCCCCAAAGAACGACTGCTTCGTTTTACTCTGTTCTCCAATGCAGGTAGTGATTGAAAGATTGTTGGAGGTGCCTAGTCGATGACATGGTAAAGTTCTAACCAGTGGACTGGCTCGTATAGATGATGTTAGACTATCGGTTTGGGTCCACGACATCTACTGAAACAGTGGTTTTATACAACAGATGATATGGTTCAGTCCCGCAGTTAGAGGCGTTCTTGCACTCGAAACCTTTCTTTTGTACAGCACTTCAACTTGCCATTCCGCAGTGGATCTTTCATTGTTCATCGTTCTTCTTCCGTCTGATGTTGTGAGATAGCAATCACAACCATAGCACGCTGGTGCAAGGTTAATGGTAGCCCAGACTGAATTGAACTGAGCGTTCCACGTTAGGGCTCGGAGAACAGACTGTTTTTTACCAAGTGCTCATTATCATATTATCGCTCAATCCAAGATGAAATTCGCTCATACCATTGTCGCTATTTCTTTTGGTGTATATAAATGATTCCCATAAACTGCCCAATTTTCGGCGGATTTGATTAATTTCAGACGCAAAGTCCCCGTTAGTAGCCTCACGAGTGCAACAACGAGTACTATCGAAAGATAGTTTGACTTCAACTATATCGGGTTATTGCCTCTCACCTGTGTGCAGACATTCGCAAGCGGTTTGATTCTAAAAAAATGACAGGTCTGCGGACGTCGAAGATCACACACATGAGTGACAAAATAGGTTGAAATCATGCAGACTGGACAGGTGGACGGAGTCTGTCATCAATCTTCCTATCACCGCAATCTTTACTAGGGGAGGGCCAGACGGGTAACAAATTCATTATTCAGGCCAGAATTTGTGACCAGTCTCCGATGGAAAATCACTAGGGAAAATAACGAGTGTCAAAGCCTTGAATGGTTGATTGTACTATCTTCACATAATAGAAAAGAGCACTCCGACATCTGACTAGCAAAGTTTGGTGGCCTCGAAGATTCATTGACGGATAAGGGTGCCACAGCATGCAGTCCTAATGTGAACCAATCTTTTTGAATTTCTGGCTTAAACAATAGATTCGCGATCATTCCTCTCGGGTTTGCATTCCAATTTGAATGTGATAAATATGCTAGGCCGATGACTCCTATCAAGAGTGCAGTAGTAGGCCGCAAAAGAAAGTAACAATTTTTATCGATAATTTGGTTACACCACATCTCACTTTCAGTTTCGACTGTTCTAACCAAAAATGGAACAAAAGTGCCTTGTGCCCATGGCATTCGCAAACAGTCTGTGATGGATTATTGATTTACTATTAACCGATTATAAGGAAAATCCCAACCTGTGTGAATAAAATTTTGGTGCTTATATATAAGTCCAGAGTATATAAGGTTTACAGAGACAGAACGATTGGGGAAATAAGAAACTCTTCCAGTTTTGCACGGTGGATATTTTTGTTTGTAAGACTTGATACTGCAGTCGTATTTTCTTTAACTCTGTGGAAATGGATAAGGCAAATCATGTTTCCGTTTATTGCCTGGTTAGTTTACGTGTAAGTCACGTAAGTCACAGCTTCATACTGGCCTACGTAGATAAGCAACCAGTTAGAACCGTGACCACAAGAGGTCGTTAAATGCAAACATTCCGTGAAGGCGATTGGACGGAACGTATTCCACCAATCGGGATATTTCCAACCTAGTACATAAACCTAAAAATACAAATCTACCTTTTGTTGTGGTCTCGTAGGCTTCGTTTGCGTAGCTTGGATCGGTACTCACGGGTGGTTCGTCTCCGTTCGTTACGGCGACTGACCGTAACTGATTCCAAGTTCTAAAGTTATATACTCTTACCACCCCAACATTGTCTTCAACTTCCGGGGAGGTTTACTGAACATTCTACCTAGCGATGTATTTTGGACGGTTTCGCTGATTTAGACAAATAGAAGTAGGGTAATTGTTAATTTCTTGTACATCAAATATAAACAAACACGTGACTTGAAAGTGATCGCTAGTGGCAGCCCTTCGACCAATCACCCCTCATTCGTGCAGTCATGTTTTCGGGCAAGTCAGAGAATGCTCTGTAGCCCCATTAAATTCAAAATGCTTCAAGTAGTGCGGAGTTTCTGGCATATTCAACTTGGATACTGACCGTAAGACAACGCCCGTCCTGAATAATATGTATTTATATTAGCGGATAAACAATGTTGGAAAAAAAAGCATTCACCGAATCCCTTATTTTGTGTTTTACGCATCATTTACTGTTTCAAGGCAGTTAATGTGAAAAATTCATTTTTCTCTATTTGTCGACAGACCCATCGACACCTGTGTATGCAAATGGTGCTTGCTCGCCGGTTGAAGTCGCGTATCACCTTTCAGTTTACGAAACATGATCCAATTCGGAACGACAGGTTATTCCTCGAATGACGTTTTCATCCACGTGAACGGGTGAGTAGTCTGATTTATTGTCTTTATTGTTCAGTGTGCACAGACCTTTTCCAACTAGTCTAGTCGTTGGTCAACAGTGATATTGTTATTGAAATATCACTCGATGACCCATCTTTGGCGAGATAATCATTCCATCACGAATACGCTAGCAACAAGGCAACGTTATGCTGATAACAAAATCGCTTAGATAAATCAATTGATGATCGCCTGCTGCACATGCAATCAAATTTATTGTCAACTGACAGACCAGCTAATCCATTTTTATTTACATTATAAACGAATCCTTCGTGTGCAACCAAGCACATTTCTTTACGATGGCAATAGTACATAGGGGTCTGGGTGTGGTGGATGAAAGCTGCGTCTCGGAGCCCGCATCAGTAGAAGTGAAGCGACACACGGGAGGAGGGGTAGCAAGCAAACAGGACAAAAGCTCATATTATGGAGTGTTAACAAACCTGGAATCAGCGGAAAATCAAAGCGCCCCCCCTGGCTGTCAGTCAGTTGGGTCCCTCGACACCGATGAGTGTACCTTTACAACCAGTATCGACCGATCATTCACGGACTTAACTGACTCAAAATCGATAGTTCAAAGCGTTTTCACTTGCAGCACTCGTCAGAGCATTCAGTTAATGTCACTCAGATACTCCTGTATATCAGTTTCAAAAACATAATTTTTTCGTTTCAATGAGTCATCTACAGACCCCATTAAAAACTTCATCAGCATTACAACATATGATACAAATTTCGATCGACAAAACTGTAGTTGCCCGGATGCCGAACATTCACATTCGAGTATCAGGACAAAACCATTGGGCACAAATATCTTTTATCAATGGATTGTAAAACTTGCCTTGAGAAAGACTACCCACGGTAGTCGAAACGTCGGCGCATTACATCTACCAACAAGGCTGTGTTATTGACATTATATCATTCACAATGTAAAGCAAAACATGGCGCATTGATTTTTCGACACACTCTTTACGTCATTTAGTCCTAAAACAAAGCGATGTGCTTATCAAAGACTTTGAGAATGAATTTGCAGGAACCTTTATGTGCCAGGTGTTCCAAAAATCACACCAGGACTGATTTGTTTCTATTTACAGTCATAAATCTGATCAGGTTGTGCCTACAAGAGTTTAAGAGGATTTTAGTTGATGCAACTCACAAACACCGTTTAGTAGAGGAAGTTTTATTCTGACAGTCTTTTTCAATGTCACGGCAAAGATGCCGAAATATGGAGGGAATGCGAAAATGTTAGTTGCCTTTGTTGCATTACTACGCTAGTATCATTGCTTTGTGACGAATGCTTATGGGGACCTGTTCAAAAGAACTAAATGATCGCCTGAGTGTTTGCTACAAGTCCAAGCACTCGCATCAATGACTTTGATTCTGATCGGTATTGCCCGATGTACTCACCCAATGGTATCCACTGCTCAATTGATTCTCACCTATAAAGTACCGATCTAATAATGGAGACTGAAGCCGATATCAACTTGCTCATATCTCAAATTCAGTTCACCTATTGATTGACATTGCAGGCCTACGAGAGCGATTCGGGAACTGCACCCAGCGTCCGCTGAGGCAGGCAGTGGGCATCAAAGAGAAGAATGTTTTCAATTCACCGGAAGCCGCGAACACAGTTTACCAACATGGTGCTTTCTCGTTCCCGCTTTCATGACAATGTGTGCACTCTGGTTCACAACTGAGGACCTTTGAAAAAATGTGATAACTGAAACAGCGATTGTAGGTTTTTCGTTGTCTAATAGCATGTGGCTGTCGGTTAGAGGCCGCTGACAATAAGTTGGCAGTCTCAAACTGTTGTTAGCAACAAACAATCGGTTTCGCCGGAATTAGTTAGTCAAAGAAGTCACAATAAGTGAAAACTTCGCACTACTGGGTCAAGCAGTTTGCGTATGATGTACTAGTTTCTGTTTACTCATTTCAGAGCAAGGTCATAGCTGCTACTGGCATCGTGGTGGTACTTCATGCTGGCCAACTGGTGCTAAACGATTGCCAGGAACTACTGAACAGCGATCATAGGTTGCTAAATGACGGGAAAAGTGCTGGAATTTGACAAATTGACGCTATAATCTTCGTTTCGACACCTTTCAAAAATATCTGTACAGCCGGTTTTTGCGAATTTTGTCCAGCTGTTTAATGACCAACGTGTCAAGAGCATAATCATTCTCATGCTTACACCATGTTATAAGTCCAATGAGTAGTCAAAATGTCTGAGAAATAACAGAAAGAAGGATTATGTTCATCCCGACAGAAAGATATCCTTTCGATAGTCAGTGAAATTGCATTGTTGTAGCAGATACCATGTTGGTTTATTTCATATCCTGCTATCAAGGCACCTTCAGGTTTCGGAAAATTTATTTTTGTTTATATCAGGTCATATAGTGTAACCGCATGGTCAGCAATTCAGCCACACACGAACGGCTATTCTAACTATATTTGAGAAGGCGACAGGAGTACGTTAAGTAATTTTGAACAAACCACCGATGTGCTTAATCTTCGGTTTTGGTCATGCGCATCACGTTACAACCCAACGCACTCTTCTTGAGTTGATTCTATACAGCTCAGATACAGGCCACTTTACAAATCCATTCAACTACATCGACAGTCTACGATTTCGGACAAAGAACGTTTTCACCCGATGGGCTTGTATTTGTAAGCTGCATCTCGGAAAAGGTAATACGGAAGCTGTGGAATACGGACGGTCGTTAGCCTATATCATTTGATCACAAATCATCTGGCCGGTGTTGTTGGCCTTGCTGCAATTTTTCTTAGTTTATTTATTGGAAACTCAGCGAATTCTGGGCGCATTTCTGTTAAATGTGAGAATGATCAGCAACGGGACTACTTAAGCTTCCTGGTTACTCATGTCCAATAACATTGGGAACGATCGTCCGTTCAATGTTGACCGAATTTCACCCTTAATACCTACTCCAATACAGACTTCAGCTAGATTGCAAAGTTTCTGAGTGGATTCACGTCAGCTACCATTGGATTTGATCTGTTGATTCTTCAAAATTTTCTTTTCCCTTGTTTCTTGGTGATTCAGTACCAGGGAACTCATTTTTTCTGTTCACAGTCAAATGAAGGTTTTCAGTCGGACCCAGTTTTGTCCAACACGGTGTTGCCAACAGGTCGTATATTCATCCTTTCTTTGTATCCTTGTCCCAATAGCCTTAATCTTCTGGCCAGTGTTTGTTTTTCGTCTACTGACCCTTCGGACCATATGTTTGTCTGTAAAATTGTCTTGTTGGTTGCCTCAAAAACGACCTGCAAACAATCTGTTCAGTGGCAACACATTCGATGCATCTGTCTTATTCTCAGAAGAGTTTTTTGACTGGCTCGTCTACTGTCCGTCATAAAAATTGAAAAACTGTGTAAAATAATTAAACTTTTGTGAATGCCCTAGTGTTAATAATGCTACGCTGCAATCTATATACATCAACAAAGTCGTACGATTCACAGTAAAAAAAAAATAGCACATACTTTTTCGTTATATCCCCTGTATGTCATTCATTTCTGATACTCACAAACTGACCAGTTGCCCACATTCGAAGATAACTGACTTGTTATGACTTTTGTACATTATGTGCTATAAATTGGGTCAAAAAAAAACAAAAGTGAACAGGTTCTGAAAGCAATCAACGCAAATCCACCATGAACTCCCGATTAAACACATGGCCTGTGTTAGACTTTGCTCAAAATCGGACACGATTAGTGATGTAAAAGTAATTTGTGATGTCATACAACAGACCAACATATTCTAAGCAAAATGGTAAATAAGGTATTGCTGATGATTCGGATGATGATGACGATAATGATAACAATAGTAGTCATAATAATATAGATCACAATTATGACTAATTACTGGTCATAATAATGAACGCGATAACAATAATGGGTTAGCAAATTTTGGACTAGGCTATGTTCATTTTTAAAGCAAATCAGAAAGCCGTGACTATGCAATATCTCATTTTTTTTGGTTCCAGCTTCAATAGTAATAGCAGCCGCGATAGCCGGGAACCTTAATGAAGCTAAGACTGACATTCGAACATGTGACCTGCGTTCATAAAACATCAGAAGCAATCTGACTTAACTCTGAATAAATTACATTGCATTAAGCTTCTGCTTGTTCCCTGGTTTTTAATCGTATGTCTTGGCATCGTGACCGACTATGCATCATAAATGTGGAATGCATGGCAACAACCCGTTATATGATCATTAGAAACAAGCTTCCTCGAATCCATCCTAGGAAACATGGCATTTCTTTTATATTGTAACCAAGTTTCGACGCTCTTATCCCAGTCGATTCTTCTGGTAAATTAGGAAATAGGTGCAGATGAAAATCAGGAGGCATTCGAAAGCATTTTCCCGCCAGCTCTCAGAAAACCCAACCTATGGGGACATTACTTTCTTTCAGTCTTACCTTTATGACAATATGGATCTATGATGACCGATTTTTCCATTTAACTTCTCCAATTTATTCTTCTATTGAAATAAAGTATTTTGAACCTCACCGTATCACGAAAGCCAGTTGACCGAAATTCAAACAGAAACTGCCCGTAATGTCAATTTGGCCAAAAGGTTAACCTATTTTTGCAAACTTCCCAAATGTATGATGCAAATAAGTGAAATATTTTTGATCTCGAAAGTGCACGATAGAAGTTTCGGACAAATCGACCGTCCGGAGTGATTCTTTTTTTGCCCCCGTGTGTGGGAAGTGGATTTTGTTAACCAATATGGAAAATGTTTGTCAGAAATTTTCTGTCGATGCACCGAGACGGGAACCTCAAAGCGATAGCTTCAATCACCCGCAAAGTTTTGTTTGTTCTAAGCCATACTTTCTATATGCTCTGGTATCATGTGTTAATCGATTATCGAAGTTAAACCTATGTAGAACCGATCTGAATGTAATGATTATTAGTATGTAGGCTCGTGATCTTAAATACTTCGAGAAAGTAATTTTTGATTTTCTCGGTTCAGTGATTACTCCAAAACGTGTGCGCTCATTACCTCTTGATACACTCGCAAAATATGGTGCCTAAATTTTGTTTTTCTATATCCGGTAAGTTGTTTTTCTCAAGTGTTTCTGAGATTTTAGCTTCAGATCCTTTGGTGAAATCAATAAAATCTGATTACCCAACCGCATACTAATTTTCGATCTCACCTTTCGGACTCTAAACATATCAGTCGGGCCCATAAATCTATTCACTTAAGCGTAACTTATTAACAAGACCACGATGTTACTATTAAAACCCAATAGAGCAGCCAGGTACTGAGAGCTTTATTTGCTAGTAGGATAATAATATGGATGGCGTGAGAAAATCCCACATTACTATTCGATTTTATTAGTTTTGCCTTTTCATATATTTAACTACGATGCGTCTCAAATAATGATAAATTAAAGGAAAACCAGAACCGTGTGACAAAGCAGATTTGCTGATAACTTAATTTCTGACATGCCAAGACAAACATGAACTAGTGATGGTGAGAACAAAGGCAGTCAGACAAAAGCACCGCGATAAGAGTCCAACTGAGTCCATCAATGATGACCTACTTATCATAATAGGCAATTTCAACCCCTTCTTGACATTTTCCCTTACAGTGTTTGATTTGGCTAATCTATTCTTTTTCCCCAGCGGAGGTAACTCTACTTTAGATACACTTACTACCAACCATCCCGAGTTGCTATCTTTAACTATGTGCTACAATTTCAACCAGTGATAAATGTCCGTTACTTTTGAAACCCAAAATTTATTCCCGGACAGCTATTCAACTTCTCAGGAATCTAACCAAATCAAAATACGAACACGTTATTTTTCTTCAGGAAAACATGCTTATTCAAAGATCTATTTCCCACGCAGGTTCGTGGTTTTCTTTTGAATTTCTAAATATTAATGATAACCATTTTGCAGATAAACTCAATCTAATTTTTTGTTAATTGTTGTCCCCTAGAAACGCTTCCTCTGCAAACCCGTATTGCTTCATCCATACCAAAGGCGCTAAGGAGACGAAAGGACCACTTTTATAAATTACGGGATTCTCAGAAAATCAAATTCCTTTCATACTCAAAATAAAAGTAAAACGTATCAACTCGTCTTATGCAAGCAAACTCCTGACCAGCTGCAACAGCTGACACCACTGGCAAGGAATTCGGCTTTTGTGTGGAAAGAAGACAAACAATAAGCCGCACTGCAGATGTATAAGGTATCAACCAAGCGTTTATTCATCCGCATTAGGGCTCTGCAGTTTAATGGTTCCCGGATAAATGCGCTGACGTAAGAACCTACTCTAAGGAAGAAGTGTTCAAGCTCTTTCGCTCGACCAAAGCAATCACGGGTACAGATCCTGATGGTGTCATCATCTCTTCTAAAGTATGGTGCAGCCTCACTCACGGATGCAATCACTCTTCTTAATGCATCCTTACTCATGCATTCCATTCCTGATTGTTGAAAACCAGTCACCAGTCACCAGTCACCCATCCGCAAAACTATTTACTCCAGTCAAACGTTTTCGTCCCGTCGATCTAACTTCATGAGTCCTTTTGCCAACAGAATACACCGTCTTGAGTCGTCTAACTTCTGTAAGTGTGCCCGAGGGCCTCATTTGATTTGTATTCAAACTAAGCAGGTCCACTTTGGATGCTGTGGCTTCCGTGGTTCACATCATCAACAAATCCTTGGATGCATCTGACAAATCCGATGTGCTTTCTCAGATGTTTTACTCTGCATTCGACTTTGTCCCAACGTCTTAACTTCTTCCCCAACTAGAACGGCTCGGTTTTCCCAATCGCTTCTTGGTATTGCCAGCAGACTACTTCACCAACAAAGTTCAGCACCTAAGACTGGGAAAAAACAAATCTACCCCGTTGGCAAATGACTCTGGAGTCCTTCAGGGTACTGTCCTTTCGCTTTATTTGCTTTCAACTTACATCTCTGACCTATATGCCATTACCCCCGGTCAATTATTCACTTACGCGAATGATGTTGCCCTTTGCCAGTGCGTATCTGGGACTGAAGATTTCTTGAACTTTTCCAACAACTCATCTCTCAATCATGATTTTTTTTCTTCTCCTCGGCATAAATCTCAATTTGTCACACTTTGTTGAATGTTTGTTTACATTTTCTCGATCTGCCTACCCGGATGACCCTTATTTTTTTTACCACAGAATCATTCGCCAGGGTGGAATCTGTCAGGTGCTCCAGAATTACTGTTGATAAATACTTTAGACAGTCCTCTCACCTCTCCAGTTATGTAAAAACCCCGAGAAGACTATCATTCCACATAAAAAGACTCCGACATTTCCAGATTAAGCAAAACACTATCTCCGTATTTGTTTGCCAGTGTTTTTTTCCCCGCTCTCCTCTGCTGTCACTTTTGCTGGGTTACTAAAGCAAGACTTCAGAACCCTTCGTCGTGCTTTGTCAATTATTAGTGGTGTATTTTACATAACACCGAAAGAATTCTGCACCAAACTGTGTGACATGCATCTGTCCACGTGTGAGAAAAATGCACAAAATTCCTTCGGATCCACTCCATCCCCTAAACAGCAATCTTTCTAAATGCCATCCTCACGCCAGAATGCGTTCTACCTTCCGCTCCAAACCCTCTTGCATAAATGTGTACAAGAACTCGACTGTCCCCTACCTAGCCCGAATTCTTACCAACTGGGACCAGGTCTTAACTGACTTTTTACACAATCTCTTGTGATCTTAAATGTTTCATTTCTTGGCCCGTTTATTTTGCCCACTCTGTATTCTGATGAGACTGTGAATGCATCCTTTTTAGTGAAATGCGGACGCCTGAGCACGCTAAAGTTTAAACAATTCAATACAGTACAATTTTATCTCACTCAATCCTCCCAATCAAGATGCAGCACCATAACTTCATCGGAAGTGGCAATCCTCCAAAGTCATTATTTCTGTCGCATTGATCATTTTTAGTTTTTCTCACGACTTTCATACGTTCTGTTTTCCATGAGCATGCTTAATAGGCGACCTACTGTAAATGATCCTGTGTCGGACATGAAGATGAAAATTGGTCCCATCGTCTAATGTGCTCCAGTTTATGCTCACTAGGGTAACAGAACATTTTCAATTATAAGAGACAGAATAGCTCTTGTGATTTCATGGTCACGTCACCCGATTGCGGATCTACTAAGACTTAATCCCTATTAATAAATTATTTCACTGTAAATCATTTGAATTTCGCCTGACTGGAAACGGTTCGCTCCATTTATACAAGTGCCCATGTGAACTATTAATTTTCGGACATTTGGGATCTTTCTTCCAATGAGTTGTTAACGGTAGCTCTTAACGAAGGAACCTTAAACAAGTGGGATTGCCCAAATCAAGTCGCTGGATCGATTCCAGTATAAGTTACTGGAATATTTTTCTTTACCTGCGAACGGTTCTGTCGACAATTAAATGCCATCCCACGCACGAAAGAAAAGACACCGAAATCGACAGTCCATTTGTTCCGATTGTTTTGTGTTACTTCTTGTGGGCCTTCAGATATCAGCAACAGCAAGGTAGTATCGCAGGCTTCGGCGTGGCGGATACGGCATCTGAAATCAGGTGTACGACAATTTACCGGTCATATAATTGCCAACTAGACAGTGTTGCTTTGACACTAGTCAAAAGGTGAAAGAAATTAAGACCATGTATGCCTAAATTCCGGTTAACTATTGGCAACCTTAGAATTTCTTACTATGCTGCAATTTAACTCTTCATAACGCTTACTGAAACTGAAAATGACCCTCAACCGAACAACTGGTTTTCGAACATCATAGCCGCTGGCACTGCCCCCTCAGGATCCTAACCTGAACATCATCTGATGGAACACCTATTCGTGTTTGATTCTGCAACGCGACAGGTCGCTGACACAGCCATGGTGGATGATTTCTCCGTGGTTATCAGGTGTATGATCGAGGTTTTAAACTCCAACCACAAAACTTCATAATTTTGACACTTACAGTACCCATGTGCGGGGATTTATTGTTACATCTACAAATCTATTCCACCATATCCTTGTCTGAATAACAGGGAAAATAAACAAATTTAAGAAGTAAGTTGTGCACGGACATATTGGATTTGATCGTGTTAGTGTTGATGCTGGCTGATGCGTCTACTGGGCTTTGGTTCGTGCGGTTTTCTTCATTTTGTTGTCCACTGCAGATTAGGGCTCATTTAAACCCACATTAAAGAGCACTGTCCCTGCCGGCGTGCATATCGCTTCTTGAAGTCATAAGGCCCTCTCATGCTCATGGGTTGAAAATATTCGGACATATAACAGATTTCATGATTATATCTCATATTCGTCTAGGTTTTGTTTACGTTTCTGATGAGTTTCTATGTTTTGAAGTTTTGACTAATGTCTTACGATCCGCTTGTTCATTTCCACCAAATGATCTGAAGAGTCTATCATCAAATTTCATCGATGAGATAACCCAGACAATCTCGAAGAATGTGCTTCCTTTTAATGAGTTTTGTTAAACGGGTTTCAGTGTATTACTCCTTAAGACCCCGTCTGGCAAGAGAAAAAGTTCGAATCAGGCAGAAAACCGGCAAATATATATTGGCCACTTTCAGAGCATCAAAAGCTTGCATTAAGAAATAAAGCTGCTGTGATCCGGGAAATCAACAAGAATTATAAGTTCCTTAATGGTCGTAAGTGCAGAAGATGGTCCGAGGTGCTTAGTTGAATTTACTGTTAGCGGCCAAAAAGGTGGAATATTCAGTTGGAGAAATTGAGCAAGACGGGACTAGGATGTGTTTAAAATACTCGGAGCAACTGAAGGACCAATTTGAAAAACCACAGAAAATTTATGAAAACATACTGTTGTGCTCGGCGGAAATCCTTGCCAGATATATTCTTTGGTAGAAAACACATTTAATCACCGTCCCGAGTGGGATTAGGATTAAAGATTCCAAATACTAAACTAAAACATACAAGCAGTTTGCACTGAAGAAAATGCTCTGTATGATGAAGTTTGGTGGATTATCAAAAAATAAGCACCCAGATTACTCAACGGAGTCATCCAAAGGTTTAGAACAAACACGATTGAATGCGACCATTTTGTGAATGATAGTCTCATTACAACGACCCAATGCTGACCGAATGTAGATTCTGCGGCAATTAATCATGGAATCACAGTAACGCTTGGTAATAGGTTGGAAGATGTTCGTGAACAGTGGCCTGGTTTACCGATAGTTAAGATCGAAGCATGAATTCATGGTTGCAGATGATACTCGGAGTATAAGCGGAATACTCACTGACAGAAGAACGGGAGTGTTCGAATTTAGTCTGGCAGGAAATTTAGTCCATTCGGTTATTTCTAATCGCTTTGATTTGGACAGTCAAGCAAACAACTTTAGGCGCACAGTGGATTTGGTCAGTACGATACATAGTCTTACGGACTTCAGTACTAAATAAATAATCTAGTTAGGCTGTTTCGCCTAAAACCCGTTTGATTTACCACTAAAAAGATTTGGTTTTATCCTCGCGAGTAAATTTATCACATAAATTGGAGTTTACCGAGGAAACCTCGTTTTCCGTTGGACCTTGTAATCAATTTCCAGCATTACTTTTATCCAGGTTAGTTTCCTGTTGTTTCTGTCTTAGCAACTTCTGCTCTTTCGTACCCTGGTAAAGGTGAAAAATTCACCCTGAACAGGAAACGTCGACGAGCCAGTTTACTTGAATTTTACATGGAAATTATTTCACAGAAATAAGGAAGCAAAGGAAAGTCAAAAAATATTCTCTTAAAAACCATCTGAGAAGAACTACCTTTGACATGAAAGGTCTTAACGATTTAACTATGCTTGCGGAATGAGCGAGAACAGGAAGACCTAAGTGGAAGTACATTTTAAGTCTGACCCACCGATTGCCTGTGAAGATAAGAGCTTGCAACTCGGCTTAAGAATATAACAGATTGCTACACGAGTGTGCGGGTTGAGATTTGCACTTCCTTCAAAGTGACAGACACATAAATCACATAACGCAAGTGCAACGAATTAAGTCAGTGATAAGAGGCTACGAAAATTGAAATTGAATCCAAAAAGGGAACAAACAACATGACAAAAAGCAAAAGACCAAACTGAATTTCTCAAAGCAGAAAGAAGACATGTGACGAGATGTAAGCATTAGGTCCACTCTTTTCGACGAAGGACTTAAAACATTACAATTTGTACACAGTAGATTGTGAAGAACACAGTGAATTGAACGAGATGAGAAGTTTCATGCATATCGTTCCTGATAAAGTGGAGTGACAGGAGAGAGAATGTCATGTGGATTGATATCAAGGTAGAATAATACTCAGGGTCAATCGTTTTCTGTGCCCAAAGTGCTGGCTGATGCACGCTGATAAACATAGCCTCGTTGAATGCCAGTAGTTTGGGGTTTGTACTGCACCCTAGTACTTTGAAAGATTGGGTTCTCTCAACTTTGTTGCCCGATGCGACTTGATGCTTCGCGATCGAACAGGTTGGAGATTTCGCATCAGTATAAGAGATTACAGACGATTGCGTCATCGACTTTGACAACCATTTCGGCATGTGCTCTTGCACCCGTTGAGTCAAGCAGCGATCCATGTTGTGTGACCGCAACTGTAAGTGAACTGACAGACAACGTGCCAGACATTAGGATAAACAAGACAGCTTGAATGCTTCTGGAAACTTAACCTTTTGGTTACTTGTCGTAGACGCAACTGTGCCGCTAGATACGTACGTCTGATGACCGATTTGAGTTTTCTATTAATTTGGTCAACCAACTGGGCGTAGCACAAGGATGATGTCGTACGCAATGGAGTGAATAATCCCGGTCACTGTGGAAGGAGATTCGGACTTTATTTTAGAGTACTGGTGTTATATAGCTTACAGTCATTCTAACGTTGTATTAAAAAAGCGAAGACATTTTTGCCGATAAATGTGGAAATTGTGAAAGTGAACAAAGAAGAAAGGTCTAGTTCTAAAGACGCGCAACATCGTTGCACAACATTGGGTCAGCGCTGAGTAAACGGCTCTTTTAAATTGACTCCTTGATATTGTTAACAATTAAATGAGTTTTTTCGCAGCTGATTCCTTATCATAATGATTAAAACTCCGGAGTTATACTGGTGGAAAATGCGGTTTAATTTTTGCGATTAGCTTGGCTATCACGAGAAATGGGTCGCACCTAGATCTCAAGTATCTAGGTGGAAAAAGGCTTCCACTGCAGACGTAGTCGGTACCCGACTTAACAATTCCCCGATATGAAGAATGGAGACTATTCGGACCGACATGGGCAAGCTTGATGCCCAACATCAAATGAATTTTGCAAGATTGTGCTTCTGGCCATTTGAACTTTGGACTGCAGATAGTATCCCTAACATGTTATCGCAATGTTTAGGACAAGCGTGTCGTCTTATGACTCTCCGTCTCAGGAACGTGAAAACTTTTTAAAATCCAGCCGCTGCTATTACTGAAAAGGAAAATTTCCTTCCATGGACAATAAACGCCTGGGAGTTACCTAAATCTGTGATTTGGGGGGAGGTAAGGAAATTTGATAGTTTCCACTTTTAAAACCATCGAGATGGCCATTTGACAAGTGTCGTTGCAGTAATGGCGGCCTTTTTTCTACTCCTAGCTAGGAAGGCCAGAAAAACCTTTCTTCTCAGCCATATGCAACCACGCATTGTATATTTGTCCGTGTGATGAAGTACGGAAGATTCTGATCGACCAATGCTTCTTTAGCTAACTTTAAATAATTGCACTCTCCACTTTCTTTCTTTTTGTTTCATGCATTTCAGCCCTCCCCGATCCCACCCCACCCCCTTAGGCCAAAAAGCTCACTAAGACTCTTCGGTGATGCAAGGCGAAGAAATGATATAAAGAGCTTATCGAAAAATCGATGCGCCATGTATAACTTTTTATCGTGAATGGTATAATGTTGATAACAGCGTTGTTTGTAGATGTGATTCCCAACGTTTAGACTACCAACCGAATTGCTCTAGGAAAGAAACTTACCAACTGGATCAATAACTTCACATTCAACCAAGGTTGTCTTCGGCATAACATTATCCCCAAAACTCACTGTTAGAACTCCAGATAATTCAGTTCGATTTGCAAAAGCCTCCGTGGTTGCTTCGTGCATGTTCCTCCGACAACTTATTCAAAACTGTACAATAAACATACGTTCAATATGCTTCAGAATAGGGAATACTGATGATTGTTTGAGTCATTTGCTCCCAACGGAAATCCCCGAACAAGCTCAAAATATCGCTGAACAAAAATGACTACATGCGATTAAAAAGTGCCAAACACGACAAAAACGCAAGTGCGCCAAATAAACCTCGCAAAAAACGGCCGAGGAGGGATCAAAATCAAAATTCAGACAACCTACAATAATGCATACCAAAATTATCGTGACGAATATATCCGACAGACCGTTGACATTCATAAACTTGTAATTACTACAAAAAGGTTTGAACTTCAATCTCCAGAGAAAACCGCTGATGGTCGAAGAAATTGTGGCAACCCTAGAACAAGCGTTGTCGAACCTTAGGGAAGAAAAAGCCAATCACGCTGCAGTGAGGATATGCAATATTGGTGGACGCAATATTCTTAAGAACCTACAGCCAATTGTCCCAA